>CAKOAT010221821.1:52254-68446 GCA_932364175.1 Eruca vesicaria subsp. sativa | reverse complement strand
TCTCTCTCTCTCTCTCTCTCTCTCTCTCTCTCTCTCTCTCTCTCTCTCTCTCTCTCTTTTCTCTCTTTTTATTTCTGAAATTTTCATGCTAGATAAAATGCGTTGTTAGGTACACTAATGAAAAAAGCTTCTTCTAATAGCAACGGCTCTTAACGACGAGTCCATGGGAAAGAGAAGAGAAAACGTGATCGAATGATGGGATTGAGGTTGTAGTCAACTGTTAAGTTTCACCACAAGATAAAGAGTAGTGAAAAGGAATCATAGGTCTCTGGAGGTGAAAAGGGAGAAGGCTTGAACCAAATAGGAATTGTATGTTGTTTGGGAATGAAAACTAATATTAAGAATAATTATACTTATAAATTTATATCCGGTTAAATAACCATTTTAATTATAGGTATTATAATTTGTTAAAAGGTAATTTTATGTTTAGCTGAACACGTAATTCTAATCATGTTTTGTGAATTATTAGAGAGTTAATTATTTAATTTGAACTAAATTATGTTTACCGGCTATTTGAACAATATGATTTTTATTTTGTATCAATCTTATATATCAAAAGAGAAGTCATGACTTCACTTCATGAGTGATCTTTTAAAATAGACCATCTAATAGAATTTATGACATTACACTATTCAATCATTAATAACAATTAGATTCACTAATAACATTTATTGGGCTTAATAGAAATTTTTATTGGGCTAATAAAAATTAGATGATCCATTGGATTTATAGATATTATAATAAAATACATGTTTAAATTAAACTTATATAATTTAATATTGTAATAGTATAAGTTAATTATTTATATATTTTTGATGTTAACTTTAAAAATTAGATAGTTTATTTTTAAAAATAACAAAATCATCATTTTAGTAATTAATCTATACTATATAATAGTTAATCATCATTTTCGATATACACACCTTATATAATATATACCAATTTAAAAAATATATTTAAGACATTTTGTCATTTAACAAATACGGAAACATCACATATATTGAAGTGGCAGATTTTAATACATTGTACCAAGTGAAATTAATATATATATATATATATATATAGTCAAATTTCATACATTGTACTGATGGAATATAAAGATATTGCAATAATCCAAATTGTTAAACATGAAATTTAAAGATATAATATAGTATTTAGATTTCATATTACTCTTAGATAACTTTTAATATTAATTGTTAGTATGTAATGTTTTGCTATAAATACATAAAGTTGTCACTAAGGGAAACATCAAATCAAATTTTCTTTTCCAAATCATATTTATTTCGTTTTCATTTAACCCTTTAATGAAACCTATTAGGTCATTTTGATTTTTGGATGCTATATAGGGAATATGAACTCAAAAAAAAAATATTTAAGACATTTTGTCATTTAACAAATACAGACACATCACATATACTGAGGTGGCAGATTTTAATACATTGTCCCAAGTGAAATTATAATATATTTAGTCAAATTTCATACCTTGTACTGATGGAATATAAAGATATTGCAATAACCCAAATTGGTAAACATGAAATTTAACCATATAATATAATATTTTAGATTTTATATTACTGGTAACTCTTAATATCAATTGTTGGTATGTAATGTTTTGCTATAAATACATAGGGTTGCACTAAGGAAACATCAAATCATATTTTCTTTTCCAAATATCAAAAACATGGCAAAAAACATGGAAAATAACATGGAAGGAAACATGGAAAAAAAAAGTAGGGGTCGTCAGAGGATCAAAATGGCCAAGATGGAAAATAAGAGTAACCTTCAAATTACTTTCTCCAAAAGAAGATCCGGTCTTTTCAAAAAAGCTAGTGAGCTTAATACACTTTGCGGTGCAGATATTGCCGTTATTGTGTTCTCACCCGGTGGAAAAGTCTATTCTTTTGGTCATCCAAATGTTGAAATCATGGTTAACCGATTTAAACATATTAACCATCCATTTCCTAATCCAAACAACAACATGCGACTTAGTGAAGTGAAGCCGCATACTCTCATTCAACTAATGAACGACTTTCTTACTCAGGTGACTTCTTATCGTGCTGTTCAATATTATAATCTTTTATATAAATCATAAAAACCCTGATGTTGTATTCAATACCTACATGTTAGTTTTAACAAATAACTAATATATTATACGGTGAAATATGTGTGTTTCTCTGTATATAGAATATAATTGTATACTGGCATGTAATACTGTAGAAATTGATGTCATAATTTATATATTTGTTGGTATTGTGCTATTTAAAGGTTCTTAACATAGGTATATATGTTTTTTTTTTAGGAATTGATTTAAGATGATACCAAAGTTGATCTTTTACACATTTATTTGAAAATAAGTTATTTTATATTTTTTTCAGGTGATGGATGATTTGGAAACATCAAAAAAGAAAAATGAAGAAATTAGTGGGAAAATCCCGTTGAAGAAATTGACTTGGCTCATGCCCAAGAATTATTAGTTGGAGTGGAAAACGCGAAAAAGTTGTTGTAGATGAGACTTCCAATTTTTTCCAAGTTTTTCCCCATCCAAATTTCTGTGTCGGAAGTTCCAGTGATGCTTTTTTTAGGGAAATTGGCTATATCAACCCTAATTTGGACCAGTCTGAACAAAGAAGAATGTTCAACGTGAGTACATGCTACAACCAGAACATGTATCCTCCCATTTATCAGCTACCGCATGGAAACAATAGTTATGCTGGAGGATATGTTCCAGATCAATACAACTTAAATTGCATGCGTGCGATTAATCAGTACCAGAACCAGATCCAAAACCAAAATATGGGTTTTAGAGATGAAGGCATCTCCGATAATGAGCGTCATCAAGATGGCCATCCTCCTTATTTCTGATCTGATTGTGGCTGATCATTTCTATATGATCCAGTGGAATCTCGAGATTAAAAAAAATGTTTGATGTTATCCTCATTTCTTTTTAGTATGATGTATTTCTTTTCTTTCATAGTTTGTTGTGTTTTTCAGAGTTGGTTTGCTATTGGTGTCGTCGAGACTTTCATTGCTTTGAAAATCAAACTTTCTTTTACTTAATAACAATAATAAAGTTTTTAAAAAAAAAATTTCAATCACCACTACAATCTTTATATCATTTATCAATTATATTATAAAAATATTATTTTTTAGTACTTGTTATTTAATATCCATATTGCATACCATTTTTCAAAATTTTATTTTTGATATCTAAAAACAAAAGTTTTTTTTTAATTCATAACTTATATTAAAAATGGTAAATCTACAATTTAAATTAGTGGCACTTAACGTATTTTATTTAAGAATAATTTTTCAGGTATAGAATAATAGTCATTATTGTCTCCATAAATTATAACACCAAGTAACAGTTTTTAAAGTTAAAATCTTTACGGTCAAAAGCAGTCGTTTAAAAACTATTTTGACAATCGTTTAAGAACTAAATATATATATATATATATATATATATATATATATATATATATATATATATATTTAGATGAAAAGATAACTCTTTCAAAATCAACAAAATTTAGAGGATGTATATATATATATATACATCACCATCAGTGTCAAATAGTAAAATTTCTAGATATTACCTTCATGAACACAATTATAAATATTTTGACAATCGTTTAAAAAATAAATATATATATATATTTAGATGAAAAGATAACTCTTTCAAAATCAGCAAAATTTAGAGGATGATAAGGGGAGAACGAATCAAATACGTAGCTAGTATAAATAGTGATGTATTAATTTATTTGGATTTATCGAGTATTACAATATTGCACTTTAGCATATGAACTAAGTATCTAATTGTAATGAGAGTAGATATACATGGAAACGGAAGCGGAAGCGGAAGCGGAATCGTATGGAAGCGCGGAATCAATATTTTTTAAAAAAATTAGGAAGCGGGTAAGTGTTGGAAGCGTATATCCAAATATACATAAATATATATATATATATATATATATATATAAATATAAGAAAATTTTATAAAATTTAACTAAGAATTATATGATTCTAATTTAAAATAAAGTATTTATTCATTTATCATAATTTTAAATGATTGCATATGATAATTGTGAAAATACGAATAAATTAAGTTTATAAACAAATATTACCAATTAGTTAGTTTACATTTAATAAATAATTGGCACACAATATTTGAATATATATATATATATATATCTAATAAAATTAGTGCTTAGATATGATTTATAGTATTAATATTAGTATTTACATATATATATTCTCACTATATATATATTTTATAAAAAATAAAATAATTTTATTTTTTATTTATTTATATATGATATTGTGTTTTTAAAATTGGAAGCGTGATTCCAAAGTGGAATCATAAGCTTCCAACATGTTTTTATAAAAGATATATTAGAAGCATTTTGGAATCGAGATTCCGCAAGCTTCCATAAGGTTCCGATTCCGATTCTGGTTCCGAAGCGGGAAGCGCATGTCCGATGAAGCTTCCGTGCAACGTAGGTTATGAGATTATTTCCCTTGTTTTAACTCGTGATTTCCTTTAATAAAAAGTACTCCCGCCGTTTCACTTTATTTGTCATTCTAGGTTTTTACACACATATTAAGGAAATATTTAATTTTACATATTTTCAAGATAAAAACACAATTACCTATACACCTAACCACTTTTCAACCAATAGAAAAATAGAATATCATATAAAACTAATAAAGTTTGCCTCGAAACTCTAAAACGACACTAATTTTGAAACAAATTTTTTTACTTAGAATGGTAATAAATTCGAAACTGAGAGAGTACTATTTAGTAGATAATATATTGTTACTTAACAATTAGTGTGGCAAAACCGGTTGTGTTACAACACGGAGGCGACGAAAGTCATTTCAGCTCTTGATTGTGATCAGAATCACAATTCGAGGCGGTGATGAACGAATACAACGACAAATCTAGAAATGAGTGGCGATTGTGTTTATGGTGACTCATGCGATGTCGAAAGAAAAAAATGATCGAGGATAGTCCAATTACTAAGGAAACATAGGAGGATTTCCAGATCGAAGCACTAAATATAGATTTGGAACTCCTCAAAGGAGGTTACGTTCGACTCAATCGAGCGATAAAGGAGTCCGATGAAAGGTTCGAGGCGGTTAACCATCAGCTACAATCAATCCTTCGAATTCTTGAGAATCTGGAGCAGCAGAACGCATATCAACAGTGTTCAAGGCCAAGATCTTCGATGAATCAGATATACACTTCTAATTCGGAGCAAAACCAGGAAAAACGAGTGCTAGGTTATATATCTGGGAATTTGTATGTAGCAACAAGATATTCTATGTTATAGAAGATACAAATGTCAGTGTTCTCACTGGGAAATGGCCATATGTGTGGATGACAAAGGTGGAGAGATGGTTTAACATTGGAAGATATGTCGATGAGGAGAAGCTTGAGCTGGTGGGACTGAGTTTGTAAGCGAAAGTACAGAATTGGTTTGGTTGGGAACTGAAGAGGAAAGGTTTTCAGAATTGGGAAGGGTTTAAAGAGAAGCTGGTGCTCAGATTTTCTGAATCGCTCGAAGATTAACCAACAATACGCTTATTGTCCATTAAGAAAACATGTTCAATTGGCGATTATGTCTCAGAATTTGAAGAGCTATTGGAGTTGGTACCTAGTTTGGATGGTCATCACTTGATAAAGATAGTTTACAACGGTTTGACACATGAAATAAAGAGGTTATTCGTATGAAGAAACCAATTGGTTTGGAGAATCACATTGCCGCATTGTTAATAATCGAATCAAGTGCCTTTTGTCGTGTGGTGGGAGAGTCAGCAAGAAGTGATTCAGGGGGTAAGAAGAGTTCTTACTCATATCCATTCAAGACTACATCAACCTATAATGCATCCAGAACACAATTGGAAGGAGAGGGGAAGCATACCAGTACTAGAGGGAGTATTATAGGTCAGAGTCAAGGTAAGAGTGAGAGTGTAACTGCAAATATATCTTGAGATATGAGACCTCAAAAGAAATACTCAGATGCAGAACTTGATAGGTTGAGAAATGATCTATCAATACTATTAAAACTGAAGGCTTTTTTTTAAAAAAAAAAAAAAATGCCCTTCTGTTTCAACAAGATTTAGAGATCTCTGCCACTGGAAAATTTTAAAGCTATGATTTTTATTAAATCCTTTATTTTCCAAATAAAAAATTGAGAAAATCTTATTGGAGTCCAACCGTCCAGATATTTACAAATTCCTGTCACTAGAATATTTATTAGCTATGTTTTTATTTAATGTTTTTTAATTAAACAATAAAGCAAATTCATTAATTGTATGTTACTATAATTCAGTTAGAACAGTTCCTTTCAATATGATCTAAACTAAAACATATCCACGTACTAACTATGTAAACCCACAACACATAAACTATCATTATATAAACCAAAATTTGAATGTGGCAACAACTGAACCCACCAAACGTAAACATAAACCATCATATATGAGTATTAAATTAAAAACTAATATTTATTCAAAAGAACGACATCAAACATAGTTCTCGAATTAACCCATATCGAGACAATTAAACTGTATATCTTAAAACTTATATTATCAATACGTATATCATCAAATATGTTATATGTAGAAATCATCATATCACATCAAACACTAGCTGTAAATCTTAAAACATATATTATTACATATATCATCGAACATGTTATATGTTTAAAATGATTTTTGTAGTAAGATATGAAACAAAAAAAATAAAAACAATTTATTAGATTATTTTTATAGATATCAAATGGAAAAAATCTCGGGATTTGTTAATATTAGCAACAATTAAAATAATTTTGGTTAAAAATCCCATGTAAAAAATAATGGAATTTTTAATTATTATTATTAATGGGAATGAAAAGGAATCAAAGAATCAGGAAATGTTACACCAATAAAATATTTTTGCAAAATCAAAATATATTAATTTCATCAACAATAACAATTTTCATTTTTTCTATAGTAGTGAATCCAATTAGTCATGAACCTACATACAAATCGTGTTTTTAGAGAATATTTTGCGTATTTAACAAACAAAAAAAACTATAAATATATTATATGCTCTAGAATATTCTTACTATTTCGTGTTTACTATTTTACATATCCAGAAACCTAATACCTACGATCAAATCCTATAAATATAGACCAAACCCTATCGACTAACCATCCTAAAACAAAACTTCTTAGTGTGATTCACAAGAGCTGTAGGTTCAAGAGAGATCAAAGGTCGTGAAAAACTACATATATTAATTTGCCATGAAAGAATATATTACATAAGAACTCACCTTATCTAACTCTCTTTGTTTACATATGTAAATGGCAACGTCTTCGATATGGGTGAAATCGAAGTCGTGCATTGTTTTGGAAAAGAAAAAAAATAGTGAAGTTTATGTTATGGGACATGATCGTGTTTTAGTATTATATGGGTATTTTATTTATTAGTATTTAGTTAAACTAACTTCATGTGTATCTAGGCTTTGCAGGTTTTTGTAGCATTACGAGAAGATATCACGTGGTTAATTTAAGACGAGATTCTGTATTGGTAATTTCTTAAAATTTTCTAATGTAAATAGATTGTGACAATTATATCTTTTGACCCGCTATATTTTCATGAAAGAATATCTTACCCTATTTTTAAAATAATATTTTATTTATATAGAAAACAAAATTATCTTGCATAATTCTACTCATAACTTATTAAAAACTACAATTCAAGATTAGAAAATTTAATTAAATTAAAATATAAAACATTTAAACATAATCCCGCACCATAATATTAGTATGCAAGTATAAAAAGATATGTAAAATAATTAAAATCTCTTTTATAGACATCAAACTGAAATTTTAAAGTTCAAATTTTATTTCTCACTTTTACATTAAAAGTAGAATGTTCTTTGCCTAACAAGTTATTTTTGAGGAGTGCTTTTCAATGTAGATTTTTAAAATAAAAATAAATGTAAGTATAACTTTAACAAATATAAATAATTACTATTGCGCTCGGATATAAATCATAAATCCTAAATAAAAATTCTAAACTAAAGTCTAAACCCTAAAACATATCTCCAAACCCTCTAATAAATTTTAATAAATAAAAATATTTGTTAGTTACAATATTTGGGCTAAGTTAAGGTTTTAAAATAACAATATTTGTTAGTTACAATATTTTTTCACCTAATACCTGAAACAAAATCTGTTTTGTTATTGGATTACAAGTTTTACTTTATGCTAACCATATTAAATAAATCACTTTGAGTTTGTTTTGGAGAATCGGAGAAACGTTTATCTTTCTAATATACATTTTTTCATACGTCCAAAGTTTTAGGTCTGTACAATTATAATATCATCAGTAAGTGGTAACATTTTAACTTTAATTAATCTTCCATTTTCTCATACTCTCTAAATATATTTGAGATTTTCTGAAGTTTATTTCATACCTTAGCATTTTAAAACTGAATATTATAAAAGTAATTATTCAGTAGATATTCATTAATTTTTAATTATAAATTAAATTAAGATATAAAAAATTCTTTATATATATTTAAGTTCATAAAATTATAACAATATTACTTATATCACTTTTTGTATAAATGATCGGGTTACAACTGATATTTTACGACTGCAGTTTCTATTGTTTTTTCATTAAATAAACAAATTCTTTCATTAATAGATGGAATGAAGAATGTTTTAACCTATTCAGTTCTACAGTTAAAAATAAACTTTGATCAATGCAAAACGGGTTCCATTTTTTAATTTTATAAGAATTTACAATAGTGTCATAATTTGTTTGACAACTACTATTTAATTTTATGTAACAAATTATGAAACTAAAATTTATACAGGTGAAGTCTGATATTTGGGACAAATAATTTTGTAAAACAATAAAGAAATATTTAATGAAGGAGAAAATCCGTTAAAAATACAATATCACAAAAGTAATATTATAAAATATTTTAAGATTAAAAATAAGAACGAATATTTTAGTAAGATGGGTATTAAAACACATATAATAAAACTATCGAGAAAATTAGTCTTGAAAATACTATCCAAATAAAAATCAAACTCGAGCCGAAATGAAAAAACTAAATCCAAAACCATACCAAAATTTTGAAAAACCCAAACGGTTACTATTTCTCAAACTCGAAAACCAAAACTAAAATCAGAACCACACCGATAACCGAACAAGTATCCAAATATCTGAAACATAATAAAGATATTAATTATCATAACATATATAATTTATATATTATAATATGTAAAATTTTTAATTACCTAAATTACCCTTTTGTATTTTTGGGGTTCATTCAATTTTTCAACGTTTTTTGAGATTTATGGCTTTAACATGACTCAAAATATTTATAATTCGGTTTCATTTCGGGTTTTACAAAAAATTATAAATACAAACCGAATCCGACATTACTCGAAATGAACTGATCTGGAAAATGTTTGGTTCTTACACGGGTCCTAAACATCCAAACCTAAATAACTCGAAAAATATAAATACAAATCCAATCTAACATTACTCACACTAAACGGATCCGAAAAATGTAACGGTATCTAAACATCCAACCCAAATTACTATAAGACAACAATATAAATTACTTTTAATTCTAGACGTCAAAATTCAAATATTAAAATTAAGAAAAAAATAAAACCATAGTGATTCCTAAATTAGAAAAATTAACCAAAAACTTATCCCGCGCTTTCAAAACGCGGGTCAAAATCTAGTCTATACTATTAAAACTGAAGTACAATTTTGAATTAACCCTTTTTAATTTTCCTCAATAATTACAAGTTAATGCTATTGAACTATATTAAATATTAAACATTTTAATTATCTACCATATCTTGAAGAGATCTTTTAAATATTTTAACAAACAATATTCATTAAATAACCAAGTATTAATTATTTACAAGTGTTAAATTACGTAATATAGCTTTACATATAATTTGAATTAAATAATCTCTTTTTCAATTTGTACATGTGATAGTACGAAGTTTTTTCTACTTCGATTTTCTTTTTACTTTTTTTTGTTTAAATATATATTATTATCATAATTAATCTAGATAGTTGGCTTCTATATATAATTATCAAAAAAAAACTTAATTATAATGTTTTATTGTGCAAACTGAGTTAATTAAACTCAAACAAAAGAACAATGCAACACAAATTATTTTTTCTTATATGGGAATAGTTTTGAAATTATATATTATACTATATAATATTATTAAATTCTATTTCGCACATTCCAAAATAAGTGTCACTTTTAATTCTTAAATAAAAATCGACAATATTTTTCTAATTCCAATAAAACAGCAAATAAAGCTTCTAATAAATGATTTATCATATAACTTTAAATTGGAAAATAAAAAATAAATATATCACGTATTAAAATTTTATTAAAGATCACATATTATGAATATGAATTTTGTTTAAAAAAATTAAATTAGTAAGTAAATATATTTTTATTATAAATTGTCAACCATAAATTAATTCGAAATTAAAAACACAGATCAAATCTTTTTATTTTTAAATTGAGATGTATATACAAAATAAATTCACTATTAAAATCCGGATCATTGTTCCTCACGATAATCCATATCAAAAAGTGTTCAGTTAGCTATATAGTAGGAGAAAAGAAAGTCATTTTGATTTTGAAATTTACAATCTATATAAGAATTCCATAATAGTAATAAAAAATGTTTTTATAATGATTAGAATTCAAAAACAAGAATAGAAAGGTTACAAAATGATTTTGACAAAGAAAGCTCAAAGCAATTTCAAATTTATGGTCTGATGAGGAGGATAAGACATGATTTAGCTACGGCCTATAGAGAAGAGGAGATTTTTTGGAGACAAAAAAGTAGAGAGAAATGGTTAAGGGAAGGAGACAGAAATACGACATACTTTCATCACGTGGTGAAAGGAAAAAAAGATAAGAAACAAAATTTTAATGTTAAAGGATATCTTTGGAAACGAACATTATTCTGAAGGGTCTAAAAGACACATGGCAACTAAATAATTCAGAGATCTGTTCACAAGCTCAAATCCAAGTGATCTGGAATCCTTGTTTGAGGGTTTTGAAACCAGGGTCACCACGGAGATGAACACAGTGTTGACAGGAGAGGTCTCTCATGACGAAATCAGGAAGGCAGCTTTTGGTATCAAAAGCAGCAGTGCCCCTGGTGAAGATGGACTTACTGGTTTTTTCTATCAAAAACAATGGCACATTGTGGGACAGATTCAGGATGTTCAAAGTTTTTATAAAACAGCTATCATGCCTGATGGGTGGAATCACACACAGTTATTTCTGTTACCAAAAACTTTACAACATTCGGAAATGAAGGATATGCGTCCAATTATTCTTTGCAGTGTACAATATAAAATCATTTCTCGTATTTTATGCGACCGGTTAAAAGGGGTTTTACCAAATATAATTTCAGAGACTCAAGGGGCTTTTGTGAGAGGCAGGCTGATTACAGACAATGTTATTATAGCACATGAACTGGTTCATGCGCTTCGTACTAACGAGAAAATTGGTATAGAATATATGGCTATTAAGAAAGATATGTCAAAAGCATATGATCAGGTAGAATGGAACTTCCTTGAAGTTCTCTTAGAAAAAATGGGATTTCATCGAAAATGGGTCACTTGGATAATGTCATGCATTACTACTGTCACTTTCTCAGTATTACTTAATGAACGATCTCACGGGTTTATTAAACCAGAAAGAGGAATAAGGCAGGGTGATCCTTTATCTCTTTTTCTTTTCATTTTATGTGCCGAAGCTTTAGTGCATGTCTTAAACATAGCTGAAGCACAAGGAAAATTACATGGAATAAAGTTAGCTATGGGCAGTCCTTCATTTCACCATTTGTTATTTGCGGACGATAGCTTGTTATTGTGTGAAGCCTCGGTCAGGGACAGTGAAGAAATTTTAAGAGGTCTTAAACTTTATGGGGACGCGTTGGGTCAAATGATTAATCCCTTGAAATCATCAATCATATTTGGGAAAAAAATAGATGATTTGTCAAAGCAGGCTATCAGAGGTTTTCTGGGTATAGAGAAAGAAGGTGGTGAAGGCTCATATCTTGGACTTCCTGAATGTTTTCAAGGATAAAAAAAAAGATCTTTTAAACTTTATCAAGGAAAAACTGGAAGGCAGGTTACATGGGTGGTACGCTAAAACATTGTCAATGGGTGCCTAGGAAATGCTGATAAAGTTTGTGGCTTTTTAGCTCTCCCAATATATGCTATGTCAGTCTTTAGATTGCCAAAAGGTCTTTGTGAACGAATTACGAGCGTGATTATAGAGTTTTGGTGGAGTAGTGGTGACAAAAAAAAAAGAAAAATCCCATGGGTTTCTTGGGAAAAAATGTGTAAACCCAAAGATCAGGGGGGTCTTGGGTTTCATGACATTGTCCGTTTCAATCAAGCTTTGCTCGGGAAGCAAGCTTGGAGAATTTGGAACAATCCTAATTCTTTGGTTTTCGAATTCTTAAAGGTAGATATTTTAAAAATGGAAACTTTCTCGATTGTGGAATGGGGACACGGCCATCATATGCATGGAGGAGCATCATCCATGGTCAAGAGTTACTCAAAAAAGGATTTTATCGACATATTGGTAATGGGGCTGATACAAACTTTTGGGCGTAGAACTGGATTATTGACACTGTGCCTCGACCGCCAATGTACCGTGAAAATAGTTCCATAAATTTAGCCCTTAAAGTTTCAGAACTACTCAGGCCAGGTTCAAATCATTGGGATACTAATCTGTTACAACAGACTTTTACGCCGCAAGATGTTCAAAGGATACTACTTTTGAAGCCATCATTGATGATGGGAGATTCTATCAGATGGGGTTTCACACCAAATTGCTCATATTCGACTCGGAGTGGATATAAGTTGCTTGAGGCTTTGGTAGATTATGACCATCCTCCAGGACAATCGCTGACTCCTATTGAAAAACAACTATGGAAAGATGTGTGGAAAATTAAAGCTCCACCAAAAATAAAACATTTTATGTGGCGAGCTTTGTCTGGTGCGTTAGCTGTTAAGCAACGTTTGAGTACTCGGGGTATTCCGATAGATACAACTTGCTCTGTTTGCAGTAATGGGGATGAGACTATATGTCATGTTTTTTTACATGTAGTAAAGCACGTGTCACATGGGAACAAGCTAATTTCCCATTACCTCTAGGAGGTTTTTCTCGGAATTCCACATTTTTAAATTTTGTGCATCTAATCAAGATTGCTAAGAACTCATCTACGGATATACATACAAGGAAAGTTTTTCCATGGATATTGTGGGAAATATGGAAAGCCAGGAATTCCTTTGTTTTTGAAACCAAAGTTATTGAGTCCTCGTTTAGTGCTAAGAAAGCATATGAAGAAGAATCCACATGGTTTGATATCTTCACATGATCAAAGGATGCAGAGATGGATGTTGATACGGAAGAGGTTCGATGGAAAAAACCACTCAATGGTTATCTCAAATGTAATGTGGGATCTTCATGGGTAAATTAAAATCAGCCGAGTGGTGCTTCATGGATTGTACGTGATGAAAATGGGAGTACAATCATGCATAGTCGTCGTGCTTATTCGTATATGCGCACAAAAACCGAGGCTGAACTGAGGGCTCTCTTTTGGGCTGTCGATTGCCTGCATAATCTACATTTCTCAAATGTTTTTTTTGAGACTTCCTCCGCGAGCTTGCATGATGTACTCACGAAACCAAGAGAACACCTTTGCTTCAGCCATATCAGGCACACTATTATTCTTCTTTTGGCAAGTCTAGATTCATGAAGTTTGGACTACGCTCTCCCGGAACGTAATGAAGCGGCAGCGGCTATTGCTTTAAGTGTCACACGTGATCGGCGTCACCAGTCATATATCGTCCGGAATGCTCCAGCGTGGTTATATCACCTTCTCGCTTTGGAGGCTCAGTAACAAAGGGATTTGGTAAGGCTCTTCCTTGTTTTATTTGGTGTCTACTGACATCTTATCTCTTTGTTATTGTTTGTCACAAATGTATCATTTCAAACCTTAAAACTCCATCAGTGTTATAAAAAAATAATGTGAATTAAAAGTTATTTTGAAATGGTACTGCATCTTTAATAAGATGGATCGAAAATAGATATGCATTATATTATCAAGAGTATGATCAAACTAAGACAGAGCCTTTCATCACAGTCACGGCTTCGCCGGTAAGCAAAACTCTCTGCTTCTCCTTATCATAGTGAATCTTGAGTGTTCCACTCCTAGGCGAAGCCTATAAACAAGTTTCCAAATCACAATCAGTATGGCAAGTAAAACATTAAAATGCTTGTCACCATTCATATTTCGTTAGAACTGTTTATTTTAGATAAACAGTAGTTATTCTGCATTCTCTTATATAAACCCTAGTTATACCGTTGTATCCAGTCCATTTTTCTCCCACGGCTCGATTCTTTGTATGAAACTAATAGAATGAAATATGCATATGAAATGCAATCTGGTCGCCCCTTTATTACATCACAGACAGGAGTACCAAATCGTCTTGTTGATAGACATAGTCAACAAACAAATCTACTATATAATACAATAATAGAGTAAATATGCAGAGGAGATCTGTTTTGGTTGCCCCCTTGACTACGCGAGGATATCACAGATATAATCACGTGTAAACAGTCAGAAGAAAAATTACGTATCAAATTATGGCACGTATCAAACCATAGGAAACAGCTGTAACAAATAATGGTATGAAGCACTAAATTATAGATTCTGTAAAAAAAAAAAAGTTATAGATTGTATTATATATTTCATCTTTTATCAGAACTTGCTTTTTAACACAACTTTATTATAAAGTGTTATTTGAAAGCGACACTATGCCAAAATCACTTCCCTTTATTATAAAGAACATATGCATTATTTTATCAAAAAACTGATCAAACTAAGACGGAGCCTTTCATCACAGTCACGGCTTTGCCAGTAAGCAAGACTCTCTGATTCTCCTTATCATAGTGAATCTTGAGTGTTCCACTCCTAGGCGAAGCCTAAACACAAGTTTCCAAGATTTCAAATCACAATCAGTATGGCAAGTAAAACATTAAAATGCTTGAAAGTTAAAGAGATGGAACTGACCGCGTAAGCGACGAAATCACACTTGTTCATCTTGAGGCTCCAATAATGTGCTAATGCACAATGTGCACTTCCACAGACAGGGCTCTGAATTAACACAAACAGCACATGTGAGACTCATAGGGTCTATCCATTAATAAACATAAATACAGACGTTTGGTGTTTTAACCTCATCGACTCCTATCTTGGGGCCAAAGACACGACTAATGAAATCATACGCAGATCCTGGAGGAGCAGCAGCAGTAACAACTAACATTTTACCAGGGCATTTCAAGATATCATCCCTTATTGGCTGCAGTCCTGTGACAGAATCCCAAGATGGAAGCACAACCTGTGTCATTCATTACAATATTTTATTATGCTTAATTATAATGCTTATTTAAGACTATTTAAACAGTACAGGTAAATAGTTTTTAAAGGTTCTTGAAGTGCGTGCATACGATGATTTTGTCGGTTGAAGCTGCCTTGGCAACTCCATTCAAGGCTTTTAAGACGGTGCTATCTGTTGTAGTTCCCTTGATGTCAAAAATGGTAGCTCCACTTAAGGCTTTGGAGAACATGGAGACATCGTTTGAGTTGTATTCACATGTAAGAATCTCAGGTAAACTCAGTTCCACCAAAAAAGAACCTTTTTCTGGAACGCTTTTAGCAATCAGAATCCCAGCTTGGGTAGCAAACTCGACTATGTCAGAGGAACCAACTAAACCGTTTGAGAATAGAACGTGAGCAGATGCTAATGTTGCATGACCACAAATGTCCATCTGTCAAAAAGAACAACAAAAATGGTGACTGGTAATCTAAATGAATGCAAAATTTGAAGTTACTAAAGAACGATGCAAGACCTCAACAAAGCGTGTGAACCACCGGAGTATGAAGCGTGGGGGATCAAGAGGATTGGATCCGGTGATCTGAATAAGAAAACAAGTCATGGGAAGGTTGAACTCAGCGGCGAGAGACTGAAGCCAAGAGTCGTCTCTATTGTTCTCCTCATCAAGAAAGCACACTACTGCTGGGTTCCCTTTGAAGGCTGAGTCAGTGAATGCAT
>CAKOAT010221821.1:10568-52234 GCA_932364175.1 Eruca vesicaria subsp. sativa | reverse complement strand
CTCTCTCTCTCTCTCTCTCTCTCTCTCTCTCTCTCTCTCTCTCTCTCTCTCTCTCTCTCTCTCTCTCTCTCTCTCTCTCTCTCTCTCTCTTTATTTCTTAAATTCAAAATTAAAAGTTAGTTCATGAGTGAAAAATTGTCACATTAGTTATTTATTATCCAAGAACATTTTATTTGTACGATGTGAACATCTAATAAAATTCAAATGAGATATTTTTAATTAAATTTAGATAGTTTTGAAATATCTATATTAAATAATAATTATTATATGTACGTATGTATTTTAAGATTACCATGGTTATAAGTTATAAGTCTTTATTAAAGATGCATTTTTTTCTTTTTTTTTTGATCAAATGATGGTGCTCTCTTATATTCAAAAACTAAGGGAAAATAAGCAGAGGAGATCTGATTTGATTGCCCCCCCCCCTTGACTACGTCAGGTGATCATAAATATAATCACGTGTAAACATTAGAGATAAGTAAGGTATTAATTTATGGCACATTAGAGATAGGAGACAGCTGTAACAAATAACGGTCTGGAGTGAACAATTTAATCAAACCTGAACAAATGGGAGTTTGGTAATTATGAGAGGCTTATTGTAAAACTATAAAGTAAGCAATCTATTTAGTCTTGTATAATAGTAGTGTCAAGTGTGTTAGGAATGGAACTGATGGTAGGTAACTGAAATAGAATGAATATTATTCATGTATATGTATGTTTATATAGATGTGTTATGCTTATAACTATTTATAAGCTGCTCAACTTATGTATGCAAAATGAAATCTAGTTAATAACCTAATATAAACACGCCTCAAAAAAAATATACTGCAAGAATGATAACATAATGTTTCTAATGTTCTTAACAAACTTTTTAAATGAAAACATAAACTCTTGTCTGGAAAACTTAATATGTATCTCTTTTATATGACACTTTGAAGTTTGAAAGCCTTTAATATTGATTCTCTAATCTGTTTTAATCGTCTTAACATGGTTGAGGCTAGTAAATGTTATGGCCATGGATCTTCTTCTGCCTTAGAATATGTGTGTTTTGGGTTGAATGTGATGGTATTTATAAGATGTTAAGGTCGGTAACAAATTTTTTTTGATGTGATCTACTATTCGCATATTTAATTATTTTTCTAATAATTAGGAATATATATTTTAATCTAATCAAGATATTCATATCCGTAAAATGGTAGAAGTTATTATAGTTTCTATAGGGTGGAGACCAATATTTTGAAAGTTAAATACAAATCTATTATTATTAAAAGTTCTTAATAAAGGTCTATGGAGCTATCCACGTCAGCATTATAATCGACCAATGGAATTGTTTCGTCATGCCAAGTCAGCGCCTGCTTGGTTGGGCTGGCTTCAATTTATTCTGGACCCGAAAAGTGTTATTTGCCAGCCCGTTGAATCAATCACTCATCTCTTCTCCTCTCCTCTCATTTCTGGACCGCAAACATGCATACCCATTAGGTCAAGCAGTTTCTGACGTCTCCTCCCATAATAAAAAACCATAAATATAGATATAAAGAATTAAAATATATAATTATTTTCATATTTGATGAATAGTGTTTGAGATCAAAAAAATTCTAAAACCTATTACAATACCATACTTCTCATATATTAAAACAACGTACAAATAAATTAGTAAAACCAGTTTGAATAAGCATTGCTAAAAATATTAAAGAAATATAAAATATAAGACACAACAACAAACAAAAAAGTGAAAGTAAAAAATTTAAGATATCACTATGAAGTAATCATTACAAAACAAATATAAGTTTATTTACCAAAAATACAAGTTCTTAACTTTTATTATCAAAGAAGGAATGAAAACTTTGTATGTGATTTTTGGAAAGATATTGGCAAGTTTTCTACAAAAATTACAAAAACATATTCAAAGAAACACCATTACCAACCAAAGATATTATTTAAACAATTTCATTGGATAATCTTTTTTAGTTTATTTTCACAAAATAGTATTCCAAGAAAAAATGATCAAAATAAGTTTTTATTAAAAGGTAAATATACATTTATAATTTTGAGTTAACTAATCTAAACTTAGGGTTTAGAGTTAATTGGTGAACTTTTGGGTTTAGGGTTTTACATTTTTAAAACAAATATTACAAATTTCAAAATATAAAGGACTATTTTGGTCATTTTATTTTTTTTACGGTTATTTTTATGACAGAAATTTTAAAATAGCTATTTGAAAGAATTTCTCTATTATTTATCGATTTCACTTAATAGAAACAAAAATTAGAAATTATATTTCTTACAATATATAAGGTTTTTACGAAATTTATAAGGCAACAAACTGAATCATTTTGAATAAACAAAGACAATTTAAAATCTTTCCATTTAAATTAAAAACATAAAATTTTACTAAGTTTAATAACCAAAATGATAAAAAGGATAACCTAACACGTAAAAATTATTATATAAACTCTCCATTTCATTTAAATTTGTATCTTTAGATTCATGCACATAGATTATAAAAATATTTAATTTTGCATATTTTTAAAATGAAGATATCATTACATATACACTTAACCATATTCCAACCAATACAAAAAAAAATGGAAGAATATTGTTAATAATTTTTTTATTAGAATTTTACATCGATACTTATTTTGAAATGAAAAATTTAGTCTATGAAGATAATTAAACTGAAATCGAAGAGGTCACATACTATCATTCTTTTCTCTATTATGCAAAAAATAAAACTCATATTCAATTTTTTTTGTGGGCTACTTACATTTACAATTCAATTTTAAGTGAATATAAAACTATTCAAAAATTAGAGTAAAAACAATATCATGTCACATAATATTATTACATACTAAAACTTTGTTGAAGTTCTAATTGAAACAATCCATTCTATAAATTTGGAAACATCTGTGAATTTTATAATGTATACGTACGAAATGAAATGAAAGCATACTTTAAATATAAAATAAAAACAATACAAGAAAATTTTAAGAAAATAAATTATAGTAGTATATAATCCGCGCGTATCGCGGAAAAAGCTCTAGTATCTTGTAATAAATGATTAATTTTAGTGTTACACAAGTTATTCGAGGAATATATTAGAAAAATTAAGGAATGTCCTATATTTTAATCTATTAAATTAAACCATTTCATCGTGAAAATTAACCAAATTTGGGTGGTTGAAACTAAGAAAAAACAAAAAAAATGTAGAAGTTGGTTTCCATGCTAAATAATCATTTATTTTTCTTTGTAATTAATGATAAATGATTGTATTAACATTCTTAATTATTAATGTGAATGAAGATTTATTTTTAAATGGTACTTCATCTTAAATAAGATGGATAGAAAATATATATGCATTATATTATCAAGACTATGATCAAACTAAGACAGAGCCTTTCATCACAGTCACGGCTTCGCCAGTAAGCAAGACTCTCTGCTTCTCCTTATCATAGTGAATCTTGAGTGTTCCACTCCTAGGCGAAGCCTATAAACAAGTTTCCAAGATTTCAAATCACAATCAGTATGGCTAGTAAAACATTAAAATACTTCCAAGTTAGAGAGAGGGGACTGACCGCGTAAGCGACGAAGTCACACTTGTTCATCTTTATGCTCCAATAATGTGCTAATGCACAATGTGCACTTCCACAGACAGGGCTCTGAATTAACCAAACCAATACATGTGAGACTCATATGATCTATCCATTAACAAACATAAATACAGACATTTGGTGTTTTAACCTCATCGACTCCTATCTTGGGGCCAAAGACACGACTAATGAAATCATACGCAGATCCTGGAGGAGCAGCAGCAGTAACAACTAACATTTTACCAGGGCATTTCAAGATATCATCCCTTATTGGCTGCAGTCCTGTGACAGAATCCCAAGATGGAAGCACAACCTGTGTCATTCATTACAATATTTTATTATGCTTAATTATAATGCTTATTTAAGACTATTTAAACAGTACAGGTAAATAGTTTTTAAAGGTTCTTGAAGTGCGTGCATACGATGATTTTGTCGGTTGAAGCTGCCTTGGCAACTCCATTCAAGGCTTTTAAGACGGTGCTATCTGTTGTAGTTCCCTTGATGTCAACAATGGTAGCTCCACTTAAGGCTTTGGAGAACATGGAGACATCGTTTGAGTTGTATTCACATGTAAGAATCTCAGGTAAACTCAGTTCCACCAAAAAAGAACCTTTTTCTGGAACCCTTTTAGCAATCAGAATGCCAGATTGAGTAGCAAACTCGACTATGTCAGAGGAACCAACTAAACCGTTTGAGAAAAGAACGTGAGCAGATGCTAATCCAAACAACAACATGCGACTTAGTGAAGTGCAGCCGCATACTCCCATTCAACAAATGAACGACTTTCTTACTCAGGTGACTTCTTATCGTGCTGTTCAATATTATAATCTTTTATATAAATCATAAAAACCCTGATGTTGTATTCAATACCTACATGTTAGTTTTAACAAATAACTAATATATTATACGGTGAATTATGTGTGTTTCTCTGTATATAGAATATAATTGTATACTGGCATGTAATACTGTAGAAATTGATGTCATAATTTATATATTTTTTGGTATTGTGCTATTTAAAGGTTCTTAACATAAGTATATATGTTTTTTTTTAGGAATTGATTTAAGATGATACCAAATTTGATCTTTTACACATTTATTTGAAAATAAGTTATTTTATATTTTCAGGTGATGGATGATTTGGAAACATCAAAAAAGAAAAATGAAGAATCAAAGAAAAAAAGAAAAAATTCTAAAAGACCTGAGAATTGGTGGGAAAATCCCGTTGAAGAAATTGACTTGGCTCATGCCCAAGAATTATTAGTTGGAGTGGAAAACGCGAAAAAAGTTGTTGCAGATGAGACTTCCAATTTTTTCCAAGTTTTTCCCCATCCAAATTTCTGTGTCGGAAGTTTCAGTGATGCTTTTTTAGGGAATGTGGCTATATCAACCCTAATTTGGACCAGTCTGAACAAAGAAGAATGTTCAACGTGAGTACATGCTACAACCAGAACATGTATCCTCCCATTTATCAGCTACCGTATGGAAACAATAGTTAAGCTGGAGGATATGTTCCAGATCAATACAACTTAAATTGCATGTGTTCGATTAATCAGTACCAGAACCAGAACCAAAACCAAAATCTGGGTTTTAGAGATGAAGGCATCTCCGAAAATGAACGTCATCAAGATGGCCATCCTCCTTATTTCTGATCTGATTGTGGCTGATCATTTCTATATGATCCAGTGGAATCTCGAGATTAAAAAAAAATGTTTGATGTTATCCTCATTTCTTTTTAGTATGATGTATTTCTTTTCTTTCATAGTTTGTTGTGTTTTTCAGAGTTGGTTTGCTATTGGTGTCGTTGAGACTTTCATTGCTTTGAAAATCAAACTTTCTTTTACTTAATAACAATAATAATGTTTTTTTAAAAAAAAATTCAATCACCACTACAATCTTTATATAAATTTATCAATTATATTATAAAAATATTATTTTTTAGTACTTGTTATTTAATATCCATATTGCCTACCATTTTTCAAAATTTTATTTTTAATATCTAAAAACAAAAGTTTTTTTTAATTCATAACTTATATTAAAAATGGTAAATCTACAATTTAAATTAGTGGCACTTAACATATTTTATTTAAGAATAATTTTTCAGGTATAGAATAATAGTCATTATTGTCTCCATAAATTATAACACCAAGTAACAGTTTTTAAAGTTAAAATCTTTACGGTCAAAAGCAGTCTTTTAAAAACTATTTTGACAATCGTTTAAAAACTATATATATATATATATATATATATATATATATATATATATATATATATATTTAGATGAAAAGATAACTCTTTCAAAATCAACAAAATTTAGAGGATGTATATATATATATATATACATCACCATCAGTGTCAAATAGTAAAATTTCTAGATATTACCTTCATAAACACAATTATAAATGTTTTGACAATCGTTTAAAAACTAAATATATATATATTTAGATAAAAAGATAACTCTTTCAAAATCAACAAAATTTAGAGGATGATAAGGGGAGAACGAATCAAATACGTAGCTAGTATAAATAGTGATGTATTAATTTATTTGGATTTATCGAGTATTACAATATTGCACTTTAGCATATGAACTAAGTATCTAATCATAATGAGAGTAGATATACATGGAAACAGAAGCGGAAGCGGAATCGTATGGAAGCGCGGAATCAAGATTTTTTAAAAAAAATTAGGAAGCGGGTAAGTGTTGGAAGCGTATATCCAAATATACATATATATATATATATATATATATATAAGTAAGAAAATTTTATAAAATTTAACTAAGAATTATATGATCCTAATTTAAAATAAAGTATTTATTCATTTATCATAATTTTAAATGATTGCATATGATAATTGTGAAAATACGAATAAATTAAGTTTATAAACAAATATTACCAATTAGTTAGTTTACATTTAATAAATAATTGGCACACAATATTTGAATATATATATATATATATATCTAATAAAATTAGTGCTTAGATATGATTTATAGTATTAATATTAGTATTTACATATATATATTCTCACTATATATATATTTTATAAAAAATAAAATAATTTTATTTTTTATTTATTTATATATGATATTGTGTTTTTTAAATTGGAAGCGTGATTCCAAAGTGGAATCATAAGCTTCCAACATGTTTTTATAAAAGATATTTTAGAAGCATTTTGGAATCGAGATTCCGCAAGCTTCCATAAGGTTCCGATTCCGATTCTGGTTCCGAAGCGGGAAGCGCATGTCCGATGAAGCTTCTGTGCAACGTAGGTTATGAGATTATTTCCCTTGTTGTAACTCGTGATTTCCTTTAATAAAAAGTACTCCCGCCGTTTCACTTTATTTGTCATTCTAGGTTTTTACACACAGATTAAGGAAATATTTAATTTTACATATTTTCAAGATAAAAACACAATTACCTATACACCTAACCACTTTTCAACCAATAGAAAAATAGAATATCATATAAAACTAATAAATTTTGCCTCGAAACTCTAAAACGACACTAATTTTGAAACGAAATTTTTTATTTAGAATGATAATAAATTCGAAACTGAGAGAGTACTATTTAGTAGATAATATATTGTTACTTAACAATTAGTGTGGCAAAACCGGTTGTGTTACAACACGGAGGCGCCGAAAGTCATTTCAGCTCTGGATTGTGATCAGAATCACAATTCGAGGCGGTGATGAACGAATACAACGACAAATCTAGAAATGAGTGGCGATTGTGTTTATGGTGACTCATGCGATGTCGAAAGAAAAAATGATCGAGGATAGTCCAATTACTAAGGAAACATAGGAGGATTTCGAGATCGAAGCACTAAATATAGATTTGGAATTCCTCAAAGGAGGTTACGTTCGACTCAATCGAGCGATAAAGGAGTCCGATGAAAGGTTCGAGGCGGTTAACCATCAGCTACAATCAATCCTTCGAATTCTTGAGAATCTGGAGCAGCAGAACGCATATCAACAGTGTTCAAGGCCAAGATCTTTGATGAATCAGATATACACTTCTAATTCGGAGCGAAACCAGGAAAAACGAGTGCTAGGTTATATATCTGGGAATTTGTATGTAGCAACTATGTTATAGAAGATACAAATGTCAGTGTTCTCACTGGAAATGGCCTTATGTGTGGATAACAAAGGTGGAGAGATGGTTTAACATTGGAAGATATGTCGATGAGGAGAAGCTTGAGCTGGTGGGACTGAGTTTGTAAAGGAAAGTAAAGAATTGGTTTGGTTGGGAGCTGAAGAGGAAAGGTTTTCAGAATTGGGTTTGTTTTAAAGAGAAGCTGGTGCTCAGATTTTCTGAATTGCTCGAAGATTAACCAACAATACGCTTATTGTCCATTAAGAAAACATGTTCAATTGGCGATTATGTCTCAGAATTTGAAGAGCTATTGGAGTTAGTACCTAGTTTGGATGGTCATCACTTGATAAAGATAGTTTACAATGGTTTGACACATGAAATAAAGAGGTTATTCGTATGAAGAAACCAATTGGTTTGGAGAATCACATTGCAGCAGTGTTAAAAATTGAATCAAGTGCCTTTTGTCGTGTGGTGGGAGAGTCAACAAGAAGTGATTTTTGTAGTAAGATATGAAACAAAAAAAATGAAAAAAATTTATTATATTATTTTTATAGATATCAAATGGAAAAAATCTCGGGATTTGTTAATATTAGCTACAGTTAAAATAATCTTCGTTAAAAATCCCATGTAAAAAATAATGGAATTTTTAATTATTATTATTAATGGGAATGAAAAGGAATCAAAATATCAGGAAATGTTACACCAATAAAATATTTTTGCAAAATCAAAATATATTAATTTCATGAACAATAACAATTTTCATTTTTTCTATAGTAGTGAATCCAATTAGTCATGAACTTACATACAAATCGTGTTTTTAGAGAATGTTTTGCGTATTTAACAAACAAAAAAAACTATAAATATATTATATGCTCTAGAATATTCTTACTATTTTGTGTTTACTATTTTACATATCCAGAAACCTAATACCTACGACCAAATCCTATAAATATAGACCAAACCCTATCGACTAACCATCCTAAAACAAAACTTCTTACTGTGATTCACAAGAGCTGTAGGTTCAAAAGAGATCAAAGGTCGTGAAAAACTACATATATTAATTTACCATGAAAGAATATATTACATAAGAACTCACCTTATCTAACTCTCTTTGTTTACAGATGTAAATGGCAACGTCTTCGATATGGGTGAAATCGAAGTCGTGCATTGTTTTGGAAAAGAAAAAAAATAGTGAAGTTTATGTTATGGGACATGATCGTGTTTTAGTATTATATGAGTATTTTATTTATTAGTCTTTAGTTAAACTAACTTCATGTGTATCTAGGCTTTGCAGGTTTTTGTAGCATTACGAGAAGATATCACGTGGTTAATTTAAGACGAGATTCTGTATTGGTAATTTCTTAAAATTTTCTAATGTAAATAGATTGTGACAATTATATTTTTTGACCCGCTATATTTTCATGAAAGAATATCTTACCTTATTTTTAAAATAATATTTTATTTATATAGAAAACAAATTATCTTGCATAATTCTACTCATAACTTATTAAAAACTACAATTCAAGATTAGGAAATTTAATTACATTAAAATATAAAACATTTAAACATAATCCCGCACCATAATATTAGTATGCAAGTATAAAAAGATATGTAAAATAATTAAAATCTCTTTTATAGACATCAAACTGAAATTTTAAAGTTCAAATGTTATTTCTCACTTTTACATTAAAAGTAGAATGTTCTTTGCCTAACAAGTTATTTTTGAGGAGTGCTTTTCAATGTAGAGTTTTAAAATAAAAATAAATGTTAGTATAACTTAACATATATAAATAATTACTATTGTGCTCGGATATAAATCATAAATCCTAAATAAAAATTCTAAACTAAAGTCTAAACCCTAAAACATATCTTCAAACCCTCTAATAAATTTTAATAAATAAAAATATTTGTTAGTTACAATATTTGGCTAAGTTAAGGTTTTAAAATAATAATATTTGTTAGTTACAATATTTTTTCACCTAGTACCTGAAACAAAATCTGTTTTGTTATTGGATTACAAGTTTTACTTTATGCTAACCATATTAAATAAATCACTTTGAGTTTGTTTGGGAGAATCGGAGAAACGTTTATCTTTCTAATATACATTTTTTCATACGTCCAAAGTTTTAGGTCTGTACAATTATAATATCATCAGTATGTGGTAACATTTTAACTTCTAATTAATCTTCCATTTTCTCATACTCTCTAAATATATTTGAGATTTTCTGAAGTTTATTTCATTCCTTAGCATTTTAAAACTGAATATTATAAAAGTAAATATTCAGTAGATATTCATTAATTTCTATTTATAAATTAAATTAAGATATTAAAAATTCTTAATATATATTTAAGTTCATAAAATTATAACAATATTACTTATATCACTTTTGTATAAATGATCGGGTTACAATTGATATTTTACGACTGCAGTTTCTTTTGTTTTTTCATTAAATAAAAAGATTCTTTCATTAATAGATGGAATGAAGAATGTTTTAACCTATTCAGTTCTACAGTTAAAAATAAACTTTGATCAATGCAAAACGGGTTCCATTTTTTAATTTTATAAGAATTTACAATAGTGTCATAATTTGTTTGACAACTACTATTTAATTTTATGTAACAAATTATGAAACTAAAATTTTATTTAATTTAAACTAAATTTTATGTAACAACTACTATTTAATTATGATATTTGGGACAAATAATTTTGTAAAACAATAAAGAAATATTTAATGAAGGAGAAAATCCGTTAAAAATACAATATCACAAAAGTAATATTATAAAATATTTTAAGATTAAAAATAAGAACGAATATTTTAGTAAGATGGGTATTAAAACACATATAATAAAACTATCGAGAAAATTAGTCTTGAAAATACTATCCAAATAAAAATCAAACTCGAGCCAAAATGAAAAAACTAAAACCAAAATCATACCAAAATTTTGGAAAACCCAAACGGTTACTATTTCTCAAACCCGATAACCGAACAAGTATCCAAATATCTGAAACATAATAAAGATATTAATTATCATAACATATATAATTTATATATTATAATATGTAAAATTTTTAATTACCTAAATTACCCTTTTGTATTTTTGGGGTTCATTCAATTTTTCAACGTTTTTTGAGATTTATGGCTTTAACATGACTCAAAATATTTATAATTTGGTTTCATTTCGGGCTTTACAAAAAATTATAATTGCAAACCGAATCTGACATTACGAATTGAACTGATCCGGAAAATGTTTGGTTCTTACACGGGTCCTAAACATCCAAACCTAAATAACTCAAAAAATATAAATACAAACCCAGTCTAACATTACTCACACCAAACGGATCCGAAAAATGTAACGGTATCTAAACATCCAACCCGAATTACTATAAGACAACAATATAAATTACTTTTAATTATAGACGTCAAAATTCAAATATTAAAATTAAGAAAAAAATAAAACCATAGTGATTCCTAAATTAGAAAAATTAACCAAAAACTTATCCCGCGCTTTCAAAACGCGGGTCAAAATCTAGTCTATACTATTAAAACCGAAGTACAATTTTGAATTAACCCTTTTTAATTTTCCTCAATATTTACAAGTTAATGCTATTGAACTATATTAAATATTAAACATTTTAATTATCTACAATATCTTGAAGAGATCTTTCAAAGATTTTAACAAACAATATTCATTAAATAACCAAGTATTAATTATTTACAAGTGTTAAATTACCTAATATAGCTTTACATATAATTTGAATTAAATAATCTCTTTTTCAATTTGTACATGTGATAGTACGAAGTTTTTTCTACTTCGATTTTGTTTTTACTTTTTTTTTGTTTAAATATATATTATTATCATAATTAATCTAGATAGTTGGCTTCTATATATGATTATCAAAAAAAACTTAATTATAATGTTTAATTGTGCAAACTAAGTTAATTAAACTTAAACAAAAGAACAACGCAACACAAATTATTTTTTCTTATATGGGAATAGTTTTGAAATTATATATTATACTATTAATATTATTAAATTCTATTTCGCACATTCCAAAATAAGCGTCACTTTTAATTCTTAAATAAAAATCGACAATATTTTTCTAATTCCAATAAAACAGCAAATCAAGCTTCTAATAAATGATTTATCATATAACTTTAAATTGGAAAACAAAAAATAAATATATCACGTATTAATATTTATTAAAGATCACATATTATGAATATGAATTTTGTTTAAAAAAATTAAATTAGTAAGTAAATATATTTTTATTATAAATTTTCAACCATAAATTAATTCGAAATTAAAAACACAGATCAAATCTTTTTATTTTTAAATTGAGATGTATATACAAAATAAATTCACTTTTAAAATCCGGATCATTGTTCCTCACGATAATCCATATCAAAAAGTGTTCAGTTAGCTATATAGTAGGAGAAAAGAAAGTCATTTTGATTTTGAAATTGACAATCTATATCAGAATTTAATAATACTAATAAAAATGTTTTTTATAATGATTAGAATTCAAAAACAAGAATAGAAAGGTTACAAAGTGATTTGGACAAAGAAAGCTCAAAGCAATTTCTAATTTATGGTCTGATGAGGAGGATAAGACATGATTTAGCTACGGCTTATAGAGAATATGAGATTTTTTGGAGACAAAAAAGTAGAGAGGAATGGTTAAGGGAAGGAGACAGAAATACGACATACTTTCATCACGTGGTGAAAGGAAAAAAAATAAGAAAAAAAAATTTAATGTTAAAGGATATCTTTGGAAACGAACATTATTCTGAAGGGTCTAAAAGACACATTGCGACTAAATAATTCAGAGATCTGTTCACAAGCTCAAATCCAAGTGATCTGGAATCCTTGTTTGAGGGTTTTGAAACCAGGGTCACCACGGAGATGAACACAGTGTTGACAGGAGAGGTCTCTCATGACGAAATCAGGAAGGCAGCTTTTTGTATCAAAAGCAACAGTGCCCCTGGTGAAGATGGACTTACTGGTTTTTTCTATTAAAAACACTGGCACATATGATCAGGTAGAATGAAACTTCCTTGAAGTTCTCTTAGAAAAAATGGGATTTCATCGAAAATGGGTCACTTGGATAATGTCATGCATTACTACAGTCACTTTCTCAGTATTACTTAATGGACGATCTCACGGGTTTATTAAACCAGAAAGAGGAATAAGGCAGGGTGATCCTTTATCTCCTTTTCTTTTCATTTTATGTGCCGAAGCTTTAGTGCATGTCTTAAACATAGCTGAAGCACAAGGAAAATTACATGGTATAAAGTTAGCTATGGGCAGTCCTTCAGTTCACCATTTGTTATTTGCGGACGATAGCTTGTTATTGTGTGAAGCCTCGGTCAGGGACAGTGAAGAAATTTTAAGAGGTCTTAAACTTTATGGGGACGCGTTGGGTCAAATGATTAATCCCTTGAAATCATCAATCATATTTGGGAAAAAAAATAGATGATTTGTCAAAGCAGGCTATCAAAGGCTTTCTGGGTATAGAGAAAGAAGGTGGTGAAGGCTCATATCTTGGACTTCCTGAATGTTTTCAAGGATAAAAAAAAAAAGATTTTTTAAACTTTATCAAGGAAAAACTGGAAGGCATGTTACATGGGTGGTACGCTAAAACATTGTCAATGGGTGCCTAGGAAGTGCTGATAAAGTTTGTGGCTTTAGCTCTCCCAATATATGCAATGTCAGTCTTTAGATTGCCAAAAGGTCTTTGTGAACGAATTACGAGCGTGATTATAGAGTTTTGGTGGAGTAGTGGTGACAAAAAAAAAAAAAAAAAATCCCGTGGGTTTCTTGGGAAAAAATGTGTAAACCCAAAGATCAGGAGGGTCTTGGGTTTCATGACATTGGCCGTTTCAATCAAGCTTTGCTCGGGAAGCAAGCTTGGAGAATTTGGAACAATCCTAATTCTTTGGTTTTCGAATTCTTAAAGGTAGATATTTTAAAAATGGAAACTTTCTCGATTGTGGAATGGGGACACGGCCATCATATGCATGGAGGAGCATCATCCATGGTTGAGAGTTACTCAAAAAAGGATTTTATCGACATATTGGTAATGGGGCTGATACAAACGTTTGGGCGTAGAACTGGATTATTGACACTGTGCCTCGACCGCCAATGTACCGTGAAAATAGTTCCATAAATTTAGCCCTTAAAGTTTCAGAACTACTCAGGCCAGGTTCAAATCATTGGGATACTAATCTGTTACAACAGACTTTTACGCCGCAAGATGTTCAAAGGATATTACTTTTGAAGCCATCATTGATGATGGGAGATTCTATCAGATGGGGTTTCACACCAAATTGCTCATATTCGACTCGGAGTGGATATAAGTTTCTTGAGGCTTTGGTAGATTATGACCATCCTCCAGGACAATCGCTGACTCCTATTGAAAAACAACTATGGAAGATGTGTGGAAAATCAAAGCTCCACCAAAAATAAAACATTTTATGTGGCGAGCTTTGTCTGGTGCGTTAGCTGTTAAGCAACGTTTGAGTACTGAGGGTATTCCGATAGATACAACTTGCTCTGTTTGCAGTAATGGGGATGAGACTATATATCATGTTTTTTTTACATGTAGTAAAGCACGTGTCACATGGGAACAACCTAATTTCCCATTACCTCTAGGAGGTTTTTCTCGGAATTCCACCTTTTTAAATTTTGTGCATCTAATCAAGATTGCTAAGAACTCATCTACGGATATACATACAAGGAAAGTTTTTCCATGGATATTGTGGGAAATATGGAAAGCCAGGAAATCCTTTGTTTTTGAAACCAAAGTTATTGAGTCCTCGTTTAGTGCTAAGAAAGCATATGAAGAAGAATCCACATGGTTTGATATCTTCACATGATCGAAGGATGCAGAGATGGATGTTGATACAGAAGAGGTTCGATGGAAAAAACCACTCAATGGTTATCTCAAATGTAATGTGGGATCTTCATGGGTAAATTAAAATCAGCCGAGTGGTGCTTCATGGATTGTACGTGATGAAAATGGGAGTACAATCTTGCATAGTCGTCGTGCTTATTCGTATATGTGCACAAAAACCGAGGCTGAACTGAGGGCTCTCTTTTGGGCTGTCGATTGCCTGCATAATCTACATTTCTCAAATGTTTTTTTTTGAGACTTCCTCAGCGAGCTTGCATGATGTACTCTTGAAACCAAGAGAACACCTTTGCTTCAGCCATATCAGGCACACTATTCTTCTTCTTTTGGCAAGTCTAGATTCATGAAGTTTGGACCACGCTCTCCCGGAACGTAATGAAGCGGCAGCGGCTATTGCTTTAAGTGTCACACGTGATCGGTGTCACCAGTCATATATCGTCCGGAATGCTCCAGCGTGATTACATCACCTTCTCACTTTGGAGGCTCAGTAACAAAGGGATTTGGTAAGGCTCTTCCTTGTTTTATTTGGTGTCTACTGACATCTTATCTCTTTCTTTTTGTTTGTCACGAATGTATCATTTCGAACCTTAAAACTCCATCAGTGTTATACAAAAATAATGTGAATTAAAAGTTATTTTGAAATGGTACTGCATCTTTAATAAGATGGATCGAAAATAGATATGCATTATATTATCAAGAGTATGATCAAACTAAGACAGAGCCTTTCATCACAGTCACGGCTTCGCCGGTAAGCAAGACTCTCTGCTTCTCCTTATCATAGTTAATCTTGAGTGTTCCACTCCTAGGCGAAGCCTATAAACAAGTTTCCAAGATTTCAAATCACAATCAGTATGGCAAGTAAAACATTAAAATGCTTGTCACCATTCATATTTCGTTAGAACTGTTTATTTTAGATAAACCGTAGTTATTCTGCATTCTCTTATATAAACCCTAGTTATACCGTTGTATCCAGTCCATTTTTCTCCCACGGCTCGATCCTTTGTATGAAACTAATAGAATGAAATATGCATATGAAATGCAATCTGGTCGCCCCTTTATTACATCACAGACAGGAGAACCAAATCGTCTTGTTGATAGACATAGTCAACAAACAAATCTATTATATAATACAATAATAGAGTAAATATGCAGAGGAGATCTGTTTTGGTTGCCGCCTTGACTACGCGAGGATATCACAGATATAATCACGTGTAAACAGTCAGAAGAAAAATTACGTATCAAATTATGGCACGTATCAAACCATAGGAAACAGCTGTAACAAATAATGGTATGAACTATGAAGCACTAAATTATAGATTCTGTAAAAAAAAAAGTTATAGATTGTATTATATATTTCATCTTTTATCAGAACTTGCTTTTTAACACAACTTTATTATAAAGTGTTATTTGGAAGCGACACTATGCCAAAATCACTTCCCTTTATTATAAAGAACATATGCATTATTTTATCAAAAAATTGATCAAACTAAGACGGAGCCTTTCATAACAGTCACGACTTTGCCAGTAAGCAAGACTCTCTGCTTCTCCTTATCATAGTGAATCTTGAGTGGTCCACTCCTAGGCGAAGCCTAAACACAAGTTTCCAAGATTTCAAATCACAATCAGTATGGCAAGTAAAACATTAAAATGCTTGAAAGTTAAAGAGATGGGACTGACCGCGTAAGCGACGAAATCACACTTGTTCATCTTGAGGCTCCAATAATGTGCTAATGCACAATGTGCACTTCCACAGTCAGGGCTCTGAATTAACACAAACAGCACATGTGAGACTCATAGGGTCTATCCATTAATAAACATAAAGACGTTTGGTGTTTTAACCTCATCGACTCCTATCTTGGGGCCAAAGACACGACTAATGAAATCATACGCAGATCCTGGAGGAGCAGCAGCAGTAACAACTAACATTTTACCAGGGCATTTCAAGATATCATCCCTTATTGGTTGCAATTCTGTGACAGAATCCCAAGATGGAAGCACAACCTGTGTCATGCATTACAATATTTAATTATGCTTAATTATAATGCTTATTTAAGACTATTTAAACAGTACAGGTAAATAGTTTTTAAAGGTTCTTGAAGTGCGTGCATACGATGATTTTGTCGGTTGAGGCTGCCTTGGCAACTCCATTCAAGGCTTTTAAGACGGTGCTATCTGTTGTAGTTCCCTTGATGTCAACAATGGTAGCTTCACTTAAGGCTTTGGAGAACATGGAGACATCGTTTGAGTTGTATTCTCATGTAAGAATCTCAGGTAAACTCAGTTCCACCAAAAAAGAACCTTTTTCTGGAACCCTTTTAGCAATCAGAATCCCAGATTGGGTAGCAAACTCGACTATGTCAGAGGAACCAACTAAACTGTTTGAGAAAAGAACGTGAGCAGATGCTAATGTTGCATGACCACAAATGTCCATCTGTCAAAAAGAACAACAAAAATGGTGACTGGTAATCTAAATGAATGCAAAATTTGAAGTTACTAAAGAACGATGCAAGACCTCGACAAAGCGTGTGAACCACCGGAGTATGAAGCGTGGGGGGATCAAGAGGATTAGATCCGGTGATCTGAATAAGAAAACAAGTCATGGGAAGGTTGAACTCAGCGGCGAGAGACTGAAGCCAAGAGTCGTCTCTATTGTTCTCCTCATCAAGAAAGCACACTACTGCTGGGTTCCCTTTGAAGGCTGAGTCAGTGAATGCATCTACCTTTTTATCAACCATCATAAATCTTGAGAAGCTTAATAAACATAGCCNGATCCGGTGATCTGAATAAGAAAACAAGTCATGGGAAGGTTGAACTCAGCGGCGAGAGACTGAAGCCAAGAGTCGTCTCTATTGTTCTCCTCATCAAGAAAGCACACTACTGCTGGGTTCCCTTTGAAGGCTGAGTCAGTGAATGCATCTACCTTTTTATCAACCATCATAAATCTTGAGAAGCTTAATAAACATAGCCATCTTAGCAGAAAGATAAAAAAAAATACAAAGAAGAAGACGATAGAGTTACCACAAAGTAGTTCACAGGATTCTTGATGATCATATTGATGGTCATATCTCTTCTTATTTCTTTTGATATCTGCCTCTTTCAACTTTGGCACACAGGTATATATATTTAGTAGCACAGATGTAGATAAGACTTTGATTGTTTTATAGGCAATTTCTGCGTTTGCGTTTACATGAGAAACACGTTTTTAGTATCATTCTTAGTTTGGTGAATGCAAACTCAAAAACAAAACATAGACAAACACGTTTTTAGTATCTCTCTCTCTCTCTCTCTCTCTCTCTCTCTCTCTCTCTCTCTCTTTTTATTTCTGAAATTTTCATGCTAGATAAAATGCGTTGTTAGGTACACTAATGAAAAAGGCTTCTTCTAATAGCAACGGCTCTTAACGACGAGTCCATAGGAAAGAGAAGAGAAAACGTGATCGAATGATGGGATTGAGGTTGTAGTCAACGGTTAAGTTTCACCACAAGATAAAGAGTAGTGAAAAGGAATCATAGGTCTCTGGAGGTGAAAAGGGAGAAGGCTTGAACCAAATAGGAATTGTATGTTGTTTTGGAATGAAAACTAATATTAAGAATAATTATACTTATAAAGTTATATCCACTACAAGAAATGTAGGTTTTGATAGCAATAGAATATAGCGTTTTTTGCGTTTCTGCTATAGTTGATACACCTGTTAGTTTTAGATAGCGTTTGTATATTTGGAAACGCTATGATATAGTGACATATTTGGAAACGCTATAATAACATATGATTTTCTATGTAATGCTTAGTTTCAATAGCAAAACATAAATACAAATGTTATGTTTGTTTTTTTTGAATCCCTAAACCTTAAACACTTAATAAATCCTAAACTCTAAACATAAACTTCAAACTTTATTATTTAACATTTAATTTTTAATTTAACTTCAGATCTTTAATATAAACTAAAAAATTATTCTTTTTCAAAAGTTAATCTTAAATCAATTCTAAACCTTTAACCCTCATACCCTATACTCAAATCTTATTCAAATTTCAAGTTCTAATTCAACTTTAATAGCTTTAAAATTTTTAATTCAGATATTAAATTTAAATCTACAACCCTAAACTATAGAACTATATATATCATACCCCAAACTCTAACTAAAAATCTCAAAACTATAATCTCATAGTTTTATATTAAATCTTAAATCTTAACTTTAACACTATAGTCCAGACCCCAAACTCACTAAATCATTTTTGTTAACCTTATATTAGTTTTATTTAACTTTAAATTGTTTATAAANTTAACACTATAGTCCAGACCCCAAACTCACTAAATCATTTTTGTTAACCTTATATTAGTTTTATTTAACTTTAAATTGTTTATAAAACAAAATCTAATCATTTTGTTATTCATATATCAATAATTTCATTAACTTAAATTGCTTATAAAAAGTGAAATCTAATCATTTTGTTAAACTTATATCTTTAGTTTTATAAAATCTAGATGAATAACTTCAACAAAATTAGTCAAAAGAAAATTACATTTGCTACAATAACTATCAAAATATATATATTTTTAAAAATATTTTTCTGTTGGAATCTTAGACCATTGATTAACTTTAAATCAAAGGCTACCTATTTTTCTGTTGGAATCTTAGACCATCCGCAATGGTGTACTCCTTTGGAGTCCTTAGAAAAAATGTTTTTTGAATTTTTAATTATTATTTTTTCAGATTAAAGAAAAAAAATATCAACGAATCACGGGTTGCCACGTGTATGGATTCATTAAAAAGAATCCTTACGTAAGGATTTTTTGGACAAAATTCTTAACTTTTAATTGGGTCTACTGATTATTTAATTATTTATTTCCTAAGAACTTCCCGCTAAGGACCGCCATTGCGGATGCTCTAAAATCATTCTCTCTCTTTCCTCAGTCTCGATAGCTCTCATCTCTTTCTTCTTCCTCTCTTTTCTGTATCTCTCAGTCTCCACCTCTCACGATTCTCGGTTCTTGTACACTATCAAACAACAAATCAACACAAAATCCACCTAGTGACTTCTCTCTACAACAAATCAACGACACAACTGTAAGGTGTTATTCGTTCTCATATGTCTCTCAAGTTTCCATCTTATTTTTCTTTTCTATATCAATTCATGTTTCTTTTCTATGACAGCGGAGGATGTTGACGATCGACAGAGACAAAAGATGGAGGAGGACGATGGGGGACATGGCTGAGGGCATTGCTGAACCGTCGAGGGTGGAGTAATATGCCAGATAAGAAGCAGATCTGGTGGAGAGAATGAAGATGGAGGATCTAGCTGTCAGTGTGGATGAAGCGTCGAGGATGGAGGAGGACTGCATATGGCGTATCTGATAGCAGATTTTGATGGTGGAGGAGTGATGGTGGTTGACAGATCTGGTAAAGGAGGTGGCTGGAGTAAGCAAAAAGAGAAGGCGGAGGCGGAGCTTTGCGGGAAAGGAGGCGCCAGGAGTTAGGGTTTTTAGGTTTAATTTTTTCGGTTTATTTTTTAGATTACATTTATACCAATTTTGTTTTATCTTTTATATGTAAACCATTTTTTATTTATAATCATTTGTAATTCAGTTTTAATTTATAAATATATATTTTATTTATAAATTTCAATTTTGATATAAAATATTTAAATTTTTTTTTATATATTTTTTTAATATTTTAATAATATAAATAATAACAAAAATATATGCTATCATATAGTATTTAATTGCATACAAAAAAATGCTATAGTATATAATAGAACAAAAAACCGCTATCTAAAGTGCATGAACTACTGTACTATGATGGGCAATGATACAACGTTCCTTAAACTGCTGTTAAATCGTTAGATAATGTTTTTCGTCCGCTAGTAAAACCCATTTTTCTTGTAGTGATCCGGTTAAATAACCATTTTAATTATAGGTATTATAATTTGTTAAAAGGTAATTTAATGTTTAGCTGAACACATAATTCTAATCATAGGTCTCTGGAGGTGAAAAGGGAGAAGGCTTGAACCAAATAGGAATTGTATGTTGTTTAGGAATGAAAACTAATATTAAGAATAATTATACTTATAAAGTTATATCCGGTTAAATAACCATTTTAATTATATGTATTATAATTTGTTAAAAGGTAATTTTATGTTTAGCTGAACACGTAATTCTAATCATGTTTTGTGAATTATTAGAGAGTTAATTATTTAATTTGAACTAAATTATGTTTACCGGCTATTTGAACAATATGATTTTTATTTTATATCAATCTTATATATTAAAAGAGAAGTCATGACTTCACTTCATGAGTGATCTTTTAAAATAGACAATCTAATAGAATATATGACATTACACTATTCAATCATTAATAACATTCGTTAGACTCACTAATAACATTTATTGGGCTTAATAGAATTTTTATTGGGCTAATAAAAATTAGATGATCCATTGGATTTATAGATATTATAATAAAATACATGTTTAAATTAAACTTATATAATTTAATATTGTAATAGTATAAGTTAATTATTTATATATTTTTGATGTTAATTTCAAAAATTATATAGTTTATTTTTAAAAATAACAAAATCATCATTTTCTAACAATAATTAATCTATACTATATAATAATTAATCATCATTTTCGATATACACACCTTATATAATATATACCAATTCAAAAAATATATTTAAGACATTTTGTCATTTAACAAATACGGAAACATCACATATATTGAGGTGGCAGATTTTAATACATTGTACCAAGTGAAATTATAATATATATAGTCAAATTTCATACATTATACTGATGGAATATAAAGATATTGCAATAATCCAAATTGTTAAACATGATATTTTAAAGATATAATATAATATTTAGATTTCATATTACTCTTAGATAACTTTTAATATTAATTGTTAGTATGTAATGTTTTGCTATAAATACATAAAGTTGTCACTAAGAGAAACAAAATCAAATTTTCTTTTCAAAATCATATTTATTTCGTTTTCATTTAACCCTTTAATGAAATATATTAGGTCATTTTGATTTTTGGATGCTATTTAGGGAATATGAACTCAAAAAAAATCTTTAAGACATTTTGTCATTTAACAAATACAGACACATCACATATACTGAGGTGGCAGATTTTAATACATTGTACCAAGTGAAATTATAATATATTTAGTCAAATTTCATACCTTGTACTGATGGAATATAAAGATATTGCAATAACCCAAATTGGTAAACATAAAATTTAACCATATAATATAATATTTTAGATTTTATATTACTGGTAACTCTTAATATCAATTGTTGGTATGTAATGTTTTGCTATAAATACATAGGGTTGCACTAAGGAAACATCAAATCATATTTTCTTTTCCAAATATCAAAACATGGCAAAAAACATGGAAAATAACATGGAAGGAAACATGGAAAAAAAAAGTAGGGGTCGTCAGAGGATCAAAATGGCCAAGATGGAAAATAAGAGTAACCTTCAAGTTACTTTCTCCAAAAGAAGATCCGGTCTTTTCAAAAAAGCTAGTGAGCTTAATACACTTTGTGGTGCAGATATTGCCGTTATTGTGTTCTCACCCGGTGGAAAAGTCTATTCTTTTGGTCATCCAAATGTTGAAATCATGGTTAACCGATTTAAACATATTAACCAGCCATTTCCTAATCCAACCAACAACATGCCACTTAGTGAAGTGCAGCCGCATACTCCCATTCAACAAATGAACGACTTTCTTACTCAGGTGACTTCTTATCGTGATGTTCAATATTATAATCTTTTATATAAATCATAAAAACCCTGATGTTGTATTCAATACCTACATGTTAGTTTTAACAAATAACTAATATATTATACGGTAAATTATGCGTGTTTCTCTGTATATAGAATATAATTGTGTACTAGCATGTAATACTGTAGAAATTGATGTCATAATTTATATATTTGTTGGTATTGTGCTATTTAAAGGTTCTTAACATAGGTATATATGTTTTTTTTAGGAATTGATTTAAGATGATACCAAATTTGATCTTTTACACATTTATTTGAAAATAACTTATTTTATATTTTCAGGTGATGGATGATTTGGAAACATCAAAAAAGAAAAATGAAGAATCAAAGAAAAAAAGAAAAAATTCTAAAGGACCTGAGAATTGGTGGGAAAATCCCGTTGAAGAAATTGACTTGGCTCATGCCCAAGAATTACTAGTTGGAGTGGAAAACGCGAAAAAAGTTGTTGCAGATGAGACTTCCAATTTTTTCCAAGTTTTTCCCCATCCAAATTTCTGTGTCGGAAGTTCCAGTGGTGCTTTTTTTAGGGAATGTGGCTATATCAACCCTAATTTGGACCAGTCTGAACAAAGAAGAATGTTCAACGTGAATACATGCTACAACCAGAACATGTATCCTCCCATTTATCAGCTACCGTATGGAAACAATAGTTATGCTGGAGGATATGTTCCAGATCAATACAACTTAAATTGCATGCGTGCGATTAATCAGTACCAGAACCAGAACCAGAACCAGAACCAGAACCAGAACCAGAATCTGGGTTTTAGAGATGAAGGCATCTCCGAAAATGAACGTCATCAAGATGGCCATCCTCCTTATTTCTGATCTGATTGTGGCTGATCATTTCTATATGATCCACTGGAATCTCGAGATTAGAAAAAAATGTTTGATGTTATCCTCATTTCTTTTTAGTATGATGTATTTCTTTTCTTTCATAGTTTGTTGTGTTTTTCAGAGTTGGTTTGCTATTGGTGTCGTCGAGACTTTCATTGCTTTGAAAATCAAACTTTCTTTTACTTAATAAGAATAATAATGTTTTTTTTTTAAATTTCAATCACCACTACAATCTTTATATAAATTTATCAATTATATTATAAAAATATTATTTTTTAATACTTTTTATTTAATATCCATATTGCCTACCATTTTTCAAAATTTATTTTTAATATCTAAAAACAAAAGTTTTTTTTTAATTTATAACTTATATTAAAAATGGTAAATCTACAATTTAAATTAGTGGCACTTAACATATTTTATTTAAGAATCATTTTTCAGGTATAGAATAATAGTCATTATTGTCTCCATAACTTATAACACCGAGTAACAGTTTTTAAAGTTAAAATCTTAACGGTCAAAAGCAGTCGTTATCAGTCGACGTTTGAATGTTTGTAACGACACATTGTCTAGTTGATACACTTTGTGTGGACAGCAGTTTTTTAGACATAAATAACATTTCCTTTTGATACCAAGTATAAATGATTTTGCCTTACATTTTATTTTGTATCCAAACAAATGTATAATACTACACCATTTTATTAGTTTCATAACTTATATTGATAGAATATTAAGACTATAAAATTTCTGAAATAATGAATATTAAATAAACTATAATAAATAGATGAAACAAAATTGTACATAGAATATTATATGTTGTTGAGTGATTCATCACAATAGTACATTGTATATTTTATTTATTTTTATTTTTGCAAATAATGAAAAAAAATATAATATAACATGTATCTTTTGTTTTCTGCTATGTGATCATTTTTATAGGAAAAATAATTTAATCCAACGGTTGAGTTTATCATAATTTTGTAGTCTAACGGAAAAATTCTTCTTCTTTTTTTATAGAAATCTGATATCATCAAACCATTCTAGCAAAATACATATTTTTTTTAACGTATCTTTTTACACACCTCTTTTAGTTTACACCATATTTTATGCCTCATTTAATTTATGAAGAACATATCCTCTTAATTCTTTATATACATCACCATCAGTGTCAAATAGTAAAATTTCTAGATATTACCTTCATAAACACAATTATAAATATTTTGACAATCGTTTAAAAACTAAATATATATATATATATTTAGATGAAAAGATAACTCTTTCAAAATCAACAAAATTTAGAGGATGATAAGACACATCAATAAGAAATATTAAAACTTTTTTTAAAAAACCAGTACATTGATAAGGATGAAAAAACACATTGTGATGAAAAAGACATTCTAAGAAATGAAAAACAAAACAAACTTCAGATGATTAAACACTTGCTTAATCATTTCCACACCCTCATCTTATTAATTTAGAGTTCTATTTAAAATTTTACATGTTATGTTTTATATTTGAGCCTATTGAACATGTTGTGTCTAATTATAAAATATTCCTTAGACAATTATTGTAAGGTATTTAAATTATAATAACACTAACATTAATTTAATCTGTTCCTACTTTCACTCCTAACCTCCCTAACTCAATTTAATTTTTTCATCTTAAGGCGTGAGATTATAATTAAGTAGCATTATCTATGTTTGATGATTATTGTACTATGTTTTATATTCGGCACAAGCACTGATGACATTGTGCTATGTTTTATATTCGGCACAAGCAATTATTCAATACCATTAAAACAGAAACATTGTGTTTAATGGATTTTTTATATTTTCCAAATATACTCTTATATCTTATATACAAATTTAATTTATCATTGATGACAATTTTTCATTTTTATTTGAGCTTAAAAATATATAATAATAGGTTTCATTAATGGATTGAATCTCTTTCAAGTTTTATAAAACTTTTCTTGCAAAAATATATTTTCTTTGCGGGTCAGATGGGTCAAAATTTTTAGTCGTAAAAATGACTCAACCCGCTGCAGAGCGGATCGAACGAAGCGAGTTTGACCCGCTTCCCACTATCAGGCGTAGTTAACTTATATTATTTTTCCCAAATAAAACTACACAATTATATACAATACATTTACATAGATATTGATGATAATAATAAATTAAAATCTGCATTAATTTTAAAAAGTATATTAGATAGTGAAATTTTGTAACTAAATGACTTTAGGAATTAATCACAAAACTAAAAAAAATGAGTCATTTAATTCTTAAATATACAATCTTTCTCAAGTACAAATTTGAGGTACAACCATTGTTAATATATTTAGAAACATTAAAAATTTGTCTGAGATATTTTAAAATAAAAACTTATTATACCAGAATGCTAACTTGATTTTGATTCCGTGACATTTTATATAATGAAAGCAAAATACTTATCGATATATGTATAGATAAAACAATAAAAATAGTATCCGCGCTTTTTAAATGCGGATCAAAAATCTAGTATTACCTTAAACCATGACATTCACAAATTATAATAATAAAAGAATTACATGTAATAGGTTGGTACTACGTACTAGCTCGACAATTCATGGCATCTTAAAACGTGAGTTTTATCAACTAAAACTTCAGGTTATTTAACTAAAGTTACTTTTTTTTTTTGGACAAACCAAAATTACATTTTATTTCAAGTTTGTATTGCATTTTATTTTGATCCTTAAAAACTATATTGAATTATTTAGTATGACTATATTAAAAAATATAATATTATATACTAATTATCAAACTTAATGTTTGTTACAAAATAAAATATTAATTATAGCATAATATATATACATATATATTTTATTTATTTGTGATCTACATTCAGTTGAGAAAATATATTTTTGTTAGTTATTCTTTACGTTTAGAAAATATATTCTCAAAATGCAACATTAAAAATATTTATTCAGGATGTAAATATTCACAAACTGTTATCCTTTTTACAACTTTAATATGATGATCTGCATTAACTAACCAGCCAACTTTAATATAATATAAAGAATGTTAAATTAATATTATGGCTATATATTATTTTTGTTAGTTAATATTTTCGTTTCTAAAATATAAGAAGAACACGTTTAAAATCTAGATTACAACTTCTTAAAATTTGAATTTTATCAAGATAAATTTTCTTAAAATTTTGAATCGATGGCATAAGATAATACTATATCTCAAGTAATATTTGATTGCAATCCATTTTTAATTCAATAATATATTCTTGCCTTCAAAAAGTTGATAAAATCTTTGAAAAAATATTTTTTTAAAAAAATACTTACAAAATATATTTATACGTCTTGAAATTATATTTGACTTAATATTCTCAAAATTATAAATGTCAAACCTATAATTTGGTAATCATTATGGGCCATTTTGAAAGAAAAAAAATAGTTAAGACTTATAAAATCCAGCACAATGTATATTAACTTAATAATTTCCTTCAAATTTATTAATACAACCATGTATATTTTTAAATTGGATTTTGGGTTTCTATATTTCATACACTAAATTATTTAATATATGCCTATTAAATTTGAGTAATTAAAAATAAAATTTCCTTAATAACAAACGTAAACGCAGACGTTTGTGAGTTTGGTGTTGATATCCTTGTTATTCCACCTCCAACCAAATGGGAAATCGTCTCTTTTGGTGAGAAACTTCCTTTTTCCAAGATGGGATGAGGTAGCTCGTTTGTTAAGGACCTTGTGAGCCAATTGTCATGCTTACGGGTTCGACGTCAGGCGGAGGGGAACTGCCGAATCTTGTCGCCAAATGTGGTACTAGGTGTTGGGTCTTGTCCTCAGTCCAGATAAAGCCCTCCCGGGTGAAGTGGACCGCTGCCTAACCGGACCCATGAGAATGACCCACGAAGTGGGGAACCCCTGGATTATCAAAAAAAAAAAAAACTTCCTTTTCCCAAGTTTTCTTGGACTGTTGGAAATTTCTCTAAGATAAAAGAGAATCCTCTTGAATCAAACAATTTTTCAATCGGAGGAAGGAAATGGTAAACTTACAAATGCGTAGTTCTGTCTACTATATATAAAGCTATGAGAGCTTGTATAGATAAGAGATTAACAAGTGCCTAATAAAATTGTGTAGGTTACTAAAGTTGTATCCCAAGGGATACTCTACACCAAATGATAAATGGGTATCCATATTTCTGTACCCAGATGTTGGTGAAATTTTAAAGGAAGATGAGAAGATTTACTTGGAAAAAGATCTGAATGTTGAAGACCCACGTGGATCCAATCATCTGGCGCGCAATTGTATGTTGTGAAATACTAGAACTTACATTCTTATCATGAGATTTCCGTAAATTAACACGAGCTTAGAGCATCTACATTAATAAACTCCTTTTGGAGTTCAAATTTTTAATTTTTTATTATTAAATTTTTATTATTAATTTTTTTCTGTTTGATTTAAAAAATAAATAAATAATAATTGAATCAATTGCGGACCACCACGTGTCGTAAACCCCACAAAACAGTTCATATAAGACCATTTATAATGACTAGCTATTTTTTCTCTATAATTTACATAAAAATAGAGTAATTTTGTTATAGAGTAATTTTTGTTCTAAGACTATCTCTAATAGCTACCTATTTGTTCATCTATAATTTACACAAACATAGAGTAACTTTATCATAGAGTAACTTTTGGACTATTGATTTACTCTATAATATGGTTACTCTATTATAGTATGGAATATTAAGTAATGTCATTTTTCCACTCCAAATATAGAGTGAAAAAATAACATTACTTTATATTTCACTCTATAATAGAGTAGATTATTGGAGTAAAATTTTAAGAATTACTTTATTTTGGTGTAAATAATAAAAGAAAAATAGGTAGCCATTAGAGATGCCATAACAAAATACAACTACTCTTTTACTATTTATTATAAAGGGTATTTTAGAAAGAGTGGCCTTTTCTTACTATATGAGTTAAGTATCTTATAGACTTTGTGGAAAACCAATTATTTATGTTCTTATGGTTAAGTACACTTTTACCTTTCAGTTTAACCAATTACTTGTGTCCATGCCACTCTCAGTTTTAGATTTGTTTCAAGTCCACTATTATCACAAAAAGGAAAAAAAATAAAAATAAATTGCACTCAATATACAAAAAGAAGGAAACAGAAATATAGTCTTCTTGTCCTTTTGGTATAAACTAACTTGATTATCTCCCTATAGTATAATTTTTTTCATAATCCTAAAATTAACACTTAATTAATTTAATTAAATACACAATTTACAGTTTTAATTGAATTTTAGTGAATTTATAAAAGAAAAACAAAAAAAAAACAAAAGGGTAACACGCTCAAAATTCCCCAAAACCCTAAAGGTATTTCATTTTCTATGCCTCTCTCTCTCTCTCACTAGACGACTACGAAGGCGATTCTATGGTTTCTCTGGTAAAATCAACGGCGGGACCGTCCATAATAGAGAAATCTAATCTCTCTTCGGGGGAATCTCTTTGTCTCTCTCAGACACCGCTTGGCACCAAAAATACCCATCCTGTTGTTGCACTTAATTCCCTTACACCATATGTCGTATAGAGCAGCATCATAGAAGAAGAGTTTGTTAAAATTACAAGAAAAAACTATGAAAAAATCTAGGTTTAATGAAGAAAAAAGCTTTAGTCACTATTTTTTTTGATTTTTTTTGACAAGGTAAATCGTTTCTCCACGTTTAAGACAAGTACAAAGATTAAAAATATTTTTAGAATGATTTCATAAATAACTTCCAAAATTTTTGGAAATCATGTTTATCTTATCTATAGCATGTACCTTCTACACTGTGTAGAAACCAAAACTTTTTCCTATTATCAGATTCTACTATAAGTAGCTTTCTGAGTTATGTCTAGATTTTGTTTTCCTAGAATTTTAGAATTGCTTATCAAAGTAGAAGATGCATTCAGAATTATTACAGAACGTTTTACATTGGATAGACGTCCTATTCTTCATATCTATAACATTATTTGAGAAGTAAATTTGCTTAGTTGTCAACTTCTGCATGATTTTAGGTTATTTTGCTTATTTTCATGTTTTAGTAATTTATTATATAATAAAAACGAATTTATGTTAATAATATTATATTTTTAGAAAATATGTTAATTCTTTTGTATTAGATTGTTATCTTAAAAATATATTTTCAATTATTATTTTAGAAGTAAATTTGCTTAATTATCAACTTCTCCATGATTTTAGGTTATTTTGCTTATTTTCATGTTTTAATAATTTATTATAAAAAACAATTATGTTAATAATATTATATTTTTAGAAAATATGTTAATTCTTTTGTATTAGATTGTTATCTTACAAAAAAATATATTTTCAAATATAAAATTTAAGTGAATATGCTGATTAATTTGTAACTTTCACGTTGAAAGTTAGAGTGGTTAATATCGTTTATATCCTTAATGAATAATTAAAATTTTTAATATAATTAAACATAAATAAAAAATGAATTTCAATAATTTTAGATTTATCTTTATCTAAAACTGTTTGATATTGGGTTATAAAGTCTTTATTAACCTTGAGAAATAATTATATTAGTTAATATATAATTAATTATAAATTAAAAACGAATTTCATATATTTGATAATTATCCTTATTTTAAATTTTTTATATTATGTGATAAAGACTTTATTTTGAAAAATAATTATATTTGTTAACATATAATTAATTCTAAATTAAAAAAAATGAATCTCATGAATTTGATAATTATCTTTATCTAACTTTTTATATTGTGTTATAAAGTCATTACTAAAGTTGAAAAATAATTCTATTTGTTAATATATAGTTAATTATGAAAAATCAATTCGCAAGAAACTTATGTATAGATAATTTATATTGTGTTATCCAAAACATTATTAAAGATAATTTTTGATACTTTTTTGTTATGTCTAAAAATGATATTAATTTATTACTAAATGTTTTAAGTTCATGAGTATTTTCAAATATAAGTTGTGTAATGAAAATTATTTATATGATGATGAAAAACTTTATATATAGAAAGAATTTGTTTAGTTTATTATTAAATATTTTGAGTCTATGAACTATAATTTATTATAATTTACATAAATTGATTATATATTTATTTATAAATATTAGTAAAATTATTAAGCCCGCAAATGCGGGCAAAACACCTAGTTTGTATTAATTTATATAAGTAAATTGTCCATTCTAAAAACAGTAGAGTCACTTTTTTAATCTTTTTTTACCAAACCATTTTTCGTAGATAATGAAATCTACTTTCCGCATAACATAATTAAATTTTTTAATTTAACAAGTTATTCATAAAATTATTTATTTCATTATTTTTTAGAAATGGAAAGGATAAAAAATTGACAAATTGTTTTTTTATACGAAAGAGATAAAGAAGCTGAATTTCTGTTATGTTTTGACATAATTACCTAAAAAGAATTACCTAGTGGCTCAAAATAGGAGGAACGGTGTATGGTTATGATCACTTAGTATCTTTAGCTAATCTCGAAAGTTATATTTCTACAAGGAAGACACTTTGAAAGTAGTGATCGAATTTAAAGTTGTTACGACGACCAAGTGTACTATTCCTTTGTTCCTCACTAACTGTAGCTAATTCAACTGGAAAACAACGTTCGGATTAACAATCTTGAGTGTTATTGATAGGTATAAGAAGACTTACATGAGGAAGGGATTTAAAGGGAAGGAGTTGAGAGGAACTGGTCAACAAGATGAAGATGACGTTTACAAAAAAAAAAAAAAAAAGAGAAGATGAAGATGACGTGGCCGGTGTACAGAATAAGGGGAGAACGAATCAAATACGTAGCTAGTATAAATAGTGATGTATTCATTTATTTGGATTTATCGAGTATTACAATATTTCACTTTAGCATATGAAGTAAGTATCTAATCGTAATGAGAGTAGATATACATGGAAACGGAAGCGGAAGCGGAATCGTATGGAAGCGGGTAAGTGTTGGAAGCGTATATCGAAATATACATAAATATATATATATATATATATATATATATATATATATATATAAATATATAAGAAAATTTTATAAAATTTAACTAAGAATTATATGATTCTAATTTAAAATAAATTATTTATTCATTTATCATAATTTTAAATGATTGCATATGATAATTGTGAAAATACGAATAAATTAAGTTTATAAACATATATTACCAATTAGTTAGTTTACATTTAATAAATAATTGGCACACAAGATTTGAATATATATATATATATATCTAATAAAATTAGTGCTTACATAAGATTTATAGTATTAATATTAGTATTTACATATATATATTCTCACTTTATATATATTTTATAAAAAAAGAAAATAATTTTATATTTTATTTATTTATATATGATATTGTGTTTTTAAAATTGGAAGCGTGATTCCAAAGTGGAATCATAAGCTTCCAACATGTTTTTATAAAAGATATTTTAGAAGCGTTTTGGAATTGAGATTCCGCAAGCTTCTAAGGTTCCGATTCCGATTCTGGTTCAGAAGCGGGAAGCGCATGTCCGATGAAGCTACCGTGCAACGTAGGTTATGAGATTATTTCCCTTGTTGTAACTCGTGATTTCCTTTAATAAAAAGTACTCCCTCCGTTTCACTTTATTTGTCATTCTAGGTTTTTACACACAGATTAAGGAAATATTTAATTTTACATATTTTCAAGATAAAAACACAGTTACCTATACACCTAACCACTTTTCAACCAATAGAAAAATAGAATATCGTATAAAGCTAATAAATTTTACCTCGAAACTCTAAAACGACACTAATTTTGAAACGATTTTTTTTCTTTAGAATGACAATAAATTCGAAACTGAGAGAGTACTATTTAGTAGATAATATATTGTTACTTAACAATTAGTGTGGCAAAACCGGTTGTGTTACAACGCGGAGGCGACGAAAGTCATTTGAGCTCTGGATTGTGATCAGAATCACAATTCGAGGCGGTGATGAACGAATACAACGACAAATCTAGAAATGAGTGGCGATTGTGTTTATGGTGACTCATGCGATGTCGAAAGAAAAAAATGATCGAGGATAGTCCAATTACTAAGGAAACATAGGAGGATTTCGAGATCGAAGCACTAAATATAGATGTGGAATTCCTCAAAGGAGGTTACGTTCGACTCAATCGAGCGATAAAGGAGTCCGATGAAAGGTTCGAGGCGGTTAACCATCAGCTACAATCAATCCTTCGAATTCTTGAGAATCTGGAGCAGCAGAACGCATATCAACAGTGTTCAAGGCCAAGAGCTTCGATGAATCAGATATACACTTCTAATTCGGAGCGAAACCAGGAAAAACGAGTGCTAGGTTACATATCTGGGAATTTGTATGTAGCAACAAGATATTCTATGTTATAGAAGATACAAATGTCAGTGTTCTCACTGGGAAATGGCCTTATGTGTGGATAACAAAGGTGGAGAGATGGTTTAACATTGGAAGATATGTCGATGAGGAGAAGCTTGAGCTGGTGGGACTGAGTTTGGAAGGGAAAGTAAAGAATTGATTTGGTTGGGAACTGAAGAGGAAGGGTTTTCAGAATTGGGAAGGGTTTAAAGAGAAGCTGGTGCTCAGATTTTCTGAATCGCTCGAAGATTAACCAACAATACGCTTATTGTCCATTAAGAAAACATTTCAATTGGCGATTATGTCTCAGAATTTGAAGAGCTATCAGAGTTAGTACCTAGTTTGGATGGTCATCACTTGATAAAGATAGTTTACAACGGTTTGACACATGAAATAAAAGAGGTTATTCGTATGAAGAAACCAATTGGTTTGGAGAATCACATTGCAGCAGTGTTAAAAATCGAATCAAGTGCCTTTTGTCGTGTGGTGGGAGAGTCAACAAGAAGTGATTCAGGGGGTAAGAAGAGTTCTTACTCATATCCATTCAAGACTACATCAACCTATAATGCATCCAGAACACAATTGGAAGGAGAGGGGAAGCATACCAAGAGGGAGTATTATAGGTCAGAGTCAAGATAAGAGTGAGAGTTATTTCTTGAGATATGAGACCTCAAAAGAAATACTCAGATGCAGAACTTGATAGGATGAGAAATGATTTATCAATACTATTAAAACTCAAGGCTTTTTTTTTTTTTAAATGCCCTTTTGTTTCAACAATATTTAGAGCATCTCCATTAGAGGCTCATAGGGGGAGTTCACCCCTTTCCCAAGAAAAAAAAATTAAAATAATATTATTTTGGTGAACCTCTCTCAGAAAAGTTCATGGCAGTGAACCTGGTTCACATGGGGTTCGCCACGTGGCGGCACCCCATTTGTCCGAAATTTTTTTTTTTTTAAAAACAAAAACAAAAATTAAAAAATCAATTTTTTTTTGGTGAACCCCCCATGGTGTTCACCAATGTGGATCCTCTAAGAGATCTCTGCCACTGGAATATTTTAAAGCTATGGTTTTTATTAAATCCTTTATTTTCCAAATAAAAAAATTGAGAAAATCTTATTGGAGTCCAACCGTCCAGATATTTACAGATTCCTGTCACTAGAATATTTATTAGCTATGTTTTTATTTAATGGTTTTTAACTAAACAACAAAGCAAATTCATTAAATGTATGTTACTATAATTCAGTTAGAACAGTTCCACTCAATATAATCTAAACTAAAACATATCCATGTACTAATTATGTAAACCCACAACACATAAACTATCATTATATAAACCAAAATTTGAATGTGGCAACAACTGAACCCACCAAACGTAAACATAAACCATCATATATGAGTATTTAATTGAAACTAATATTTATTCAAAAGAACGACATCAAACATAGTTCTCGAATTAACCCATATCGATACAATTAAACTGTATATCTTAAAACTTATATTATCAATACGTATATCATCAAAAATGTTATATGTAGAAATCATCATATCACATCAAACACTAGCTGTAAATCTTAAAACATATATTATTACATATATCATCGAACATGTTACATGTTTAAAATAATTAGTAAGATATGAAACAAAAAAATGAAAACAATATATTATATTACTTTTATAGATATCAAATGGAAAAAATCTCGGGATTTGTTAATATAAGCTACAATTAAAATAATTTTGGTTAAAAATCCCATGTAAAAAATAATGGAATTTTTAATTATTATTAATGGGAATGAAAAGGAATCAAAATATCAGGAAATGTTACACAAATAAAATCTTTTTGCAAAATCAAAATATATTAATTTCATCAACAATAACAATTTTCATTTTTTCTATAGTAGTGAATCCAATTAGTCATGAACTTACATACAAATCGTGTTTTTAGAGAATATTTTGCGTATTTAACAAACATACAAAAAACTATAAATATATTATATGCTCTAGAATATTCTTACTATTTTGTGTTTACTATTTTACATATCCAGAAACCTAATACCTACGACCAAATCCTATAAATATAGACAAAACCCTATCGACTAACCATCCTAAAATAAAACTTCTTAGTGTGATTCACAAGAGCTGTAGGTTCAAGAGAGATCAAAGGTCGTGAAAAACTACATATATTAATTTGCCATGAAAGAATATATTACATAAGAACTCACCTTATCTAACTCTCTTTTTTTACAGATGTAAATGGCAACGTCTTCGATATGGGTGAAATCGAAGTCGTGCATCGTTTTGGAAAAGAAAAAAAATAGTGAAGTTATGTTATGGGACATGATCGTGTTTTAGTATTATATGGGTATTTTATTTATTAGTCATTAGTTAAACTAACTTCATCTGTATCTAGGCTTTGCAGGTTTTTCTAGCATTACGAGAAGATATCACGTGGTTAATTTAAGACGAGATTCTGTATTGGTAATTTCTTAAAATTTTCTAATGTAAATAGATTGTAACAATTATATTTTTTGACCCGCTATATTTTCATGAAAGAATATCTTACCTTATTTTAAAAATAATATTTTCTTTATATAGAAAACAAAATTATCTTGCATAATTCTACTCATAACTTATTAAAAACTACAATTCAAGATTAGAAAATTTAATTACATTAAAATATAAAACATTTAAACATAATCCTGCACCATAATATTATTATGCAAGTATAAAAAGATATGTAAAATAATTAAAATCTCTTTTATAGACATCAAACTGGAATTTTAAAGTTCAAATGTTATTTCTCACTTTTACATTAAAAGTAGAATGTTCTTGCCTAACAAGTTATTTTTGAGGAGTGATTTTCAATGTAGAGTTTTAAAATAAAAATAAATGTTAGTATAACTTAACAAATATAAATAATTACTATTGCGCTCGGATATAAATCATAAATCCTAAATAAAAATTCTAAACTAAAGTCTAAACCCTAAAACATATCTCCAAACCCTCTAATAAATTTTAATAAATAAAAATATTTGTTAGTTACAATATTTGGGCTAAGTTAAGGTTTTAAAATAACAATATTTGTTAGTTACAATATTTTTTCACCTAATACCTGAAACAAAATCTGTTTTGTTATTGGATTACAAGATTTACTTTATGCTAACCATATTAAATAAATCACTTTGAGTTTGTTTGGGAGAATCGAAGAAACAATTATCTTTCTAATATAATTTTTTTCATACGTCCAAAGTTTTAGGTCTGTACAATTATAATATCATCAGTAAGTGGTAACATTTTAACTTCTAATTAATCTTCCATTTTCTCAGACTCTCTAAATATATTTGAGATTTGCTGAAGTTTATTTCATACCTTAGCATTTTAAAAACTAAATATTATAAAAGTAAATATTCAGTAGATATTCATTAGTTTTTATTTATAAATTAAATTAAGATATTAAAAATTCTTAATATATATTTAGTTCATAAAATTAAAACAATAATACTTATATCAGTTTTTGTATAAATGATCGGGTTACAACTGATATTTTACGACTGCAGTTTCTATTGTTTTTTTCATTAAATAAACAAATTCTTTCATTAATAGATGGAATGAAGAATGTTTTAACCTATTCAGTTCTACAGTTAAAAATGAACTTTGATCAATGCAAAACGGGTTCCATTTTTTAATTTTATAAGAATTTACAATAGTGTCATAATTTGTTTGACAACTACTATTTAATTTTATATAACAAATTATGAAACTATAATTTATACAGGTGAAGTCTGATATTTGGGACAAATAATTTTGTCGAATCAATCTAAAAACAATAAAGAAATATTTAATGAAGGAGAAAATCCGTTAAAAATACAATATCACAAAAGTGATATTATAAAATATTTTGAGATTAAAAATAAGAACGAATATTTTAGTAAGATGGGTATTAAAACACATATAATAAAACTATCGAGAAAATTAGTCTTGAAAATACTATCCAAATAAAAATCAGACTCGAGCCGAAATGAAAAAACTAAAACCAAAACCATACCAAAATTTTGAAAAACCCAAACGGTTACTATTTCTCAAACCCGAAAACCAAAACTAAAATCAGAACCACACCATAACCGAACAAGTATCCAAATATCTGAAACATAATAAAGATATTAATTATCATAACATATATAATTTATATATTATAATATGTAAACTTTTTAATTACCTAAATAACCCTTTTATATTTTTTGGGGTTTCATTCAATTTTTCAACGTTTTTTGAGATTTATGGCTTTAACATGACTCAAAATATTTATAATTCGGTTTCATTTTGGGTTTTACAAAAAATTATAAATGCAAACCGAATCCGACATTACTCCTGATCCGGAAAATGTTTGGTTCTTCCACGGGTCCTAAACATCCAAACCTAAATAACTCGAAAAATATAAATACAAACCCAATCTAACATTACTCACACTAAACTGATCCGAAAAATGTAACACTATCTAAACATCCAACCCGAATTACTATAAGACAACAATATAAATTACTTTTAATTATAGACGTCAAAATTCAAATATTAAAATTAAGAAAAAAATAAAACTTTAGTAATTCCTAAATTAGAAAAATTAACCAAAAACTTATCCCGCGCTTTCAAAACGCGGGTCAAAATCTAGTCTATACTATTAAAACCGAAGTACAATTTTGAATTAACCTTTTTAATTTTCCTCAATAATTACAAGTTAATGCCATTGAACTATATTAAATATTAAACATTTTAATTATCTACAATATCTTGAAGAGATCTTTCAAAGATTTTAACAAACAATATTCATTAAATAACCAAGTATTAATTTCTTACAAGTGTTAAATTACCTAATATAGCTTTACATATAATTTGAATTAAATAATCTCTTTTTCAATTTTTACATGTGATAGTACGAAGTTTTTTCTACTTCGATTTTCTTTTTACTTTTTTTTGTTTAAATATATATTATTATCATAATTAATATAGATAATTGGCTTCTATATATGATTATTAAAAAAACTTAATTATAATGTTTAATTGTGCAAACTCAGTAAATTAAACTCAAACAAAAGAACAACGCAACACAAATTATTTTTTCTTATATGGGAATAGTTTTGAACTTATATATTATACTATATAATATTATTAAATTCTATTTCGCACATTCCAAAATAAGTGTCACTTTTAATTCTTAAATAAAAATCGACAATATTTTTCTAATTCCAATAAAACAGCAAATAAAGCTTCTAATAAATGATTTATCATATAAATTTAAATTGGAAAGTAAAAAATAAATATATCACGTATTAAAATTTTATTAAAGATCACATATTATGAATATGAATTTTGTTTAAAAAACAATTAAATTAGTAAGTAAATATATTTTTATTATAAATTTTCAACCATAAAATAATTCGAAATTAAAAACACAGATCAAATCTTTTAATTTTTAAATTGAGATGTATATACAAAATAAATTCACTATTAAAACCCGGATCATTGTTCCTCACGATAATCCATATCAAAAAGTGTTCAGTTAGCTATATAGTAGGAGAAAAGAAAGTCATTTTGATTTTGAAATTGACAATCTATATCAGAATTTCATAATAGTAATAAAAATGTTTTTATAATGATTAGAATTCAAAATCAAGAATAGAAAGGTTACAAAGTGATTTGGACAAAGAAAGCTCAAAGCGATTTCCAATTTATGGTCTGATGAGGAGGATAAGACAGGATTTAGCTACGGCCTATAGAGAAGAGGAGATTTTTTGGAGACAAAAAAGTCGAGAGGAATGGTTAAGGGAAGGAGACAGAAATACGACATACTTTCATAACGTGGTGAAAGGAAAAAAAAAATAAGAAACAAAATTTTAATGTCAAAGGATATCTTTGGAAACGAACATTATTCTGAAGGGTCTAAAGGACACATTGCGACTAAATATTTCAGAGATCTGTTCACAAGCTCAAATCCAAGTGATTTGGAATCCTTGTTTGAGGGTTTTGAACCAGGGTCACCACGGAGATGAACACAGTGTTGACAGGAGAGGTCTCTCATGACGAAATCAGGAAGGCAGCTTTTGGTATCAAAAGCAGCAGTGCCCCTGGTGAAGATGGACTTACTGGTTTTTCTATCAAATACACTGGCACATTGTGGGACAGAAGATTATTCAGGATGTTCAAAGTTTTTTTAAAACAGCTATCCTGCCTGATGGGTGGAATCACACACAGTTATTTCTGTTACCAAAAACTTTACAACCTACGGAAATGAAGGATATGTGTCCAATTATTCTTTGCAGTGTACAATATAAAATCATTTCTCGTATTTTATGCGACCGGTTAAAAGGGGTTTTACCAAATATAATTTCAGAGACTCAAGAGGCTTTTGTGAGAGGCAGGCTGATTACAGACAATGTCATTATAGCACATGAACAGGTTCATGTGCTTCGTACTAACGAGAAAATTGGTAAATATTATATGGCTATTAAGACAGATATGTCAAAAGCATATGATCAGGTAGAATGGAACTTCCTTGAAGTTCTCTTAGAAAAAATGGGATTTCATCGAAAATTGGTCACTTGGATAATGTCTTGAAGTGCGTGCATACGATGATTTTGTCGGTTGAAGCTGCCTTGGCAACTCCATTCAAGGCTTTTAAGACGGTGCTATCTGTTGTAGTTCCCTTGATGTCAACAATGGTAGCTCCACTTAAGGCTTTGGAGAACATGGAGACATCGTTTGAGTTGTATTCACATGTAAGAATCTCAGGTAAACTCAGTTCCACCAAAAAGAACCTTTTTCTGGAACCCTTTTAGCAATCAGAATCCCAGATTGGGTAGCAAATTCGACTATGTCAGAGGAACCAACTAAACCGTTTGAGAAAAGAACGTGAGCAGATGCTAATGTTGCATGACCAAAAATGTCCATCTGTCAAAAAGAACAACAAAAATGGTGACTGGTAAGCTAAATTAATGCAAAATTTTAAGTTACTAAAGAACGATGCAAGACCTCGACAAAGCGTGTGAACCACCGGAGTATGAAGCATGGCGGATCAAGAGGATTGGATCCGGTGATCTGAATAAGAAAACAAGTCATGGGAAGGTTGAACTCAGCGGAGAGAGACTGAAGCCAAGAGTCGTCTCTCTTGTTCTCCTCATCAAGAAAGCACACTACTGCTGGGTTCCCTTTGAAGGCTGAGTCAGTGAATGCATCTACCTGTTTATCAACCATCATTAATCTTGAGAAGCTTAATAAACATAGCCATCTTAGCATAAAGAGAGAGAAAGAGAAAAAAATACAAAGAAGAAGACGAAAGAGTTACCACAAAGTAGTTCACAGGATTCTTGATGATCATATTGATGGTCATATCTCCTCTTATTTCTTTTGATATCTGCCTCTTTCAACTTTGGCACACAGGTAATATATATTTAGTAGCACAGATGTAGATAAGACTTTGATTGTTTTATAGGCAATTTCTGCATTTGCGTTTACATGAGAAACACGTTTTTAGTATCATTCTCAGTTTGGTGAATGCAAACTCAAAAGCAAACATAGACAAACACGTTTTTAGTCTCTCTCTCTCTCTCTCTTTCTCTCTCTCTCTCTCTCTCTCTTCTATTTCTGAAATTTTCATGCTAGATAAAATGCGTTGTTAGGTACACTAATGAAAAAAGCTTCTTCTAATAGCAACGGCTCTTAACGACGAGTCCATGGGAAAGAGAAGAGAAAACGTTGCTCTTAACGACGAGTCCATGGGAAAGAGAAGAGAAAACGTGATCGAATGATGGGATTGAGGTTGTAGTCAACGGTTAAGTTTCACCACAAGATAAAGAGTAGTGAAAAGGAATCATAGGTCTCTGGAGGTGAAAAGGGAGAAGGCTTGAACCAAATAGGAATTGTATGTTGTTTGGAAATGAAAACTAATATTAAGAATAATTATACTTATAAAGTTATATCCACTACAAGAAATATAGGTTTTGATAGCAATAGAATATAGCGTTTTTGCGTTTCTGCTATAGTTGATACACCTATTAGTTTTAGATAGCGTTTGTATATTTGGAAACACTATGATATAGTGACATATTTGAAAACGCTATAATAACATATGATTTTATATGTAACGCTTAGTTTCAATAGCGAAACATAAATACAAACGCTTTTTTTTTGAATCCCTAAACCCTAAACAATTAATAAATCCTAAACTCTAAACATAAACTTTAAACTTTATTATTTAACATTTAATTTTAAATTTAACTTCAGATCTTTAATATAAACTAAAAAATTAATCTTTTTCAAAAGTTAATCTTAAATCAATATTCTAAACTTTTAACCATCATACCCTATACTCAAATCTTATTCAAATTTCAAGTTCTAAATTCAACTTTAATAGCTTTAAAATTTTTAATTCAGATATTAAATTTAAATCTACAACCCTAAACTATAGACCTATATATATCATACCCCAAACTCTAACTAAAAATCTCAAAACTATAATCTCATAGTTTTATATTAAATCTGAAATCTTAACTTTAACACTATAGTCCAGACCCCAAACTCACTAAATCATTTTTGTTAACCTTATATTAGTTTTATTTAACTTTAAATTGTTTATAAAACAAAATCTAATCATTTTGTTATTCATATATCAATAATTTCATTAACTTAAATTGCTTATAAAAAGTGAAATCTAATCATTTTGTTAAACTTATATCTTTAGTTTTATATAATGTAGATGAATAACTTAAACAAAATTAGTCAAAAGAAAATTACATTTGCTACAATAACTATCAAAATATATATATGTTTAGAAAATCCTCTTTTTCTGTTGGAATCTTAGACCATTGATTAAATTTAAATCAAAGGCTACTAATGAATCGTTTAGTTTCTTGTTTTCTTTTCTCATTGGTCAATTTTTCAATGACAAGGATTATAGTCCTTCACCATTGATTGTTTTTGATCTGAGGGCCTAAAATCCCTCTCTCTCTTTCCTCAGTCTCGATAGCTCTCATCTCTTTC
>CAKOAT010221710.1:27623-46957 GCA_932364175.1 Eruca vesicaria subsp. sativa | reverse complement strand
GAACATTGAACTCACTTAAGGAGAGGAATCTTCTCGTGAACCCATCATAGACTATACAGGGTGATCCTGTGTCTTTGAGTCGCAAAACAACCTCAGAGAAGTCCATAGCTCGCAGGTGAAGTCCATCGCCATCTTACATCATCCACCCACGCCCCCTTCAAGTGATCCAGGGAGAGACAGCCATTCCACGGCCGTACCACAACTCCCCCAGACTTAACATTTTGTTTGTCCTCAAGCAAACCATTAGTCTCTTTGGAAGAAGTTTTTAAAACTGTAGGGACTCAATAAAATCTTAGCTTTAAAATCATTACCTCTACTTTGTTGCAAGCCACATCTCATATTACTAACTACATAAGTACATTATACCATATCCTAGCTTAGCAACCAAATTCATCTAGCCAATCAACTTAAACAATCTTGTCTGTCTATCCCCTCTACTGATTTCATTTATGCATAAAATAAAGGTGTAGGCTTTACCTTGGGAGTATCGATCAAAGAACACTTGGATTCAACTCATACAAGTTTCAGGCATTCTTATTCTGGTTCCTTTTCTCTCTTTTTCCCTCTGATCTGAATCCCAAACTTTTTTTCTTTTATATCATTCCCAATGAACAACTAATGTTCATCTTATTGATCTTTCAACTTTTGTAATCTCTTTTTTGACAAAGTGTAGGCAAATAGTGGGGTTATAGGTAATTTACCTCTCCCTCGCTTCCACAATGTGTGATCATTCCTTTGATTTAGAATAGTGGGGTCATGGGTAATGTACCTCTCCCTCTGCCTCTCAGGATATCATTTCAATCTTTTATTTTCTCTTTATGGGACGCCAAAGGAAGGAGAGAAAGAAACCAAATTTTTTGAGACTTTTACCTTCCAGACTTGCATGAGGATTCTGATTCCTTGTACACCATGCCCCAAGACAAGCAATAAATGTCAGGTTAGGTTGGAAATCAGCTTTGGTTCTTCCTAAAAATCATGAAAAGTGTTGTCATAGGATGATCGGTGATCCACTTTAGCATCTATAGTACATTCTGCAATCAATAATGGTGCTAAAGAGTAGTAAGATAGACAAGCAAAAATTTTGAAATATTTGTGTCCCTTTCTTGACTCAATAAAACCAATTTCTGAAAACTTTTTAAAGAGATCAAAAAGGTAAAGTAGCATCAGTAATTCCACTCCCCTAGACTTAAATCATACACTGTCCTCAGTGTATAACCAGTCGGATTTAGAGCATAATAAATAACAAATGTATAACTGATATCGAAATTCTGAACGATATACCTGACCGGTGTTCGTATCGATCGATGGTGAGTCATTTCCATCGATCGTCATGGATAAGGTTATGTCGGGCGATGTAGACAGGGTCTCATCGGTCGATAGAGGTAGTGATCGTGTAGCTATATTCCTAAAAGCAAATAAAAACGAAAGTAATAAGTAAAAATAAAATAAAACTAAGTAAGAAAATACCTAATAGTGGGTTGCCTCCCACTCAGCGCTTAGTTAAAGTAATTTAGCTTGACTATGGAGGTATGGTGACTAGTGAGGTGGGTTGCAGGTACTTGTTGGGAAACAAGTATTCTCCTTGTCGTGTGATTCTTCAAACCATGAAGTTAAGAAGCTTCTTGTGGCTTTCTCGCTTTTGGTCATACTAGCTTGCAAACCTTGTACCTCATAGTGGATTCTCTGTAACCACTCCTCAATGCTTGATAAACTCCACTCATGTCGTCCAGTGTTGCTGTAGATGTGCCCTAGATCAGTACTCATTGGCATGGTGTTGAGGTTTTGGGTGTGGTGCACAGGCGAAAGGGTGATATCGATCGATCTCGGTGTAGTCCTGTCGATCGATGTGGATGGATGTCCATCGGTCGATTGGTTTAGAGGGTCGTCGACCGATGTGGATTGTTCATGTTGGCTCGCGAGCTGGTTCTCTATGTTTTCGTTCTCCTGCTGAATATCCTCTACTGAGCATTGCAATCCCTTAACGTCACTTTGTACCGGGAACAAAAATTTGTCAAGTGATCTATGTGCGTCCTCTTCACAGAATTCAATAGCGATCTGTAGATATCTCTTGTGATTTCTTCAAGTTCTTCTCTGGTATAGTAGTCTTGTGCGTACATATCGATTGATGTGATGGGTATATGATATCACTCAAATGTTTAACCCTAAGGAGTGAATTACTCTCTCAAATAAAAGGTTCAGTTGTAGTACTTAGGGATCGAATCCACAGAGAGCAGGAGCGCACAAGATACTATAGAAATCAAAGTTAAGATAGGTAAACAGTTTATAAAACAGTAAATAAAAACAATGTGAACAAGGTAGTTGTTCGATTGGTTGACTTTACAAATAATAAAGAGAAATAGCTAGACCTAGGGATTTATAAATCAAGAGATTCAAAACAACAATTCAAGATGCTAACAGCTTATAGATTCATTCTAGAACTCGATTTTAATAAGTAACTAATCTATTTATCAATGCAATTACTAATCAGATGTCTAAGTCCTTGTTCCACCTTTCGCATGCGAACAAGAAGTGAATATCGATCGATACTATGACCTGAGTGTCGATCGATATTACCTCAGACAAGCATTAACGACCTAATCGATTATGTTCAACTAGATTCCTAGAACAAATTCTCATATGCGCCTAAGTATCTAATCCAGCAGGATTCGGGTTCCGTTAATTGACTGCACTTTCGTGCATCTCAATTGTCCTATGATTCTTGGTTCAAGCAATCAGTCACACTATCATGATATCCTAATTACTCCAGATCCTAGTATTACAAATCACCCTGGTGTAGAGATCTATAGATATTCTAGCAATCCTAATTGATATTTAGTTTAACATTAAGCTCATGAAATCCCTAAACCTAACAAGAAGAACTACTCAGACATGATAGAAGAAACACAAATCATAGTCTGAATAATATTAGAATAAGAAAATAAATATAATCCCAATGGAGTTCCAAGAGGACTCTGAAGGAGTTCCCCTCTTCTCTCCTAAATAAGAACAAAAACAAAAGGTGAAAAGAAAGCGTAGATAGCGTAGCCGTCAACAATGGCTTGCAAATAACATAAATAAGGTTTCTGGTCGTCCAAAGGCATTCTGGTAATTTAGGTTTCTTCTGGGCTTCAGTTGGTCATGAAATATACTCGGCCGACATTCTGGCATCCATATCAATCGATATGAAGTGCCTCTCATCGATCGACATGCACATATCTTCTCGGCAGCTTTCTCTCACGAGGCAGACTGACCACACTTCAGTAAAACAGGCATAACTTCTGATCTAACCGTTGGATTGACCCCAAACCGATGGCATTGGAAAGCTAACTCAATGATAGATCTTGTGTCAAAATATCATCTAAATCGCACCATGGGAAGTTCTCCATCCGTATATAATCATCTGATGCGTCTGCGCGGTTCTGCACGAAAAGGCTCTAAAAGACACCAAAGTCACCATATTTCTCCAAAACGTACCTGAACCTGTAAATACTCTAAATAGACTCTATATTGTAGTAAATATACATAAAAATGTATCAATACCATGTCTTCAAGCAAAACATAAAGGCAGTCTCTCTGAAAGAGGTTTGAAAATAGCAGGGACACAAAATATTTTAAAAACTCAGTCACCATCTCTCTAGTAGTGCAAACCAAATCATAAACATCCTAACCTTAGAAGCACATTATACAATATCCTAGTATAGCAACCAAATTCACCTAGTCAACAACTCAACAGATCCTGTCCGACAATCCCATCTACTAACCTCATTTCTTACATAAAATAAAAGTGCAGGCTTTACCTTGGGAGTATCAATCAAGGAACACTTGGATTCAACTCAAGCAAGTTTTTGAGTAAATAGGTAGTCTTATTCTGGTTTCTGTTCTCCCTATATCTCCCTTCTCTGAATCCCAAATTTTTATTTCTCTTTTATATCAATCCCAATGAACAACAAATGTTCATCTTATTGATCTTTCTACTTTTTGTAGCCCTTTTCTGACAAAGTGTAGGCGAATAATGGGGTCATGGGTAATTTACCTCTCCCTCGCTTCCACAATGTGTGATCATTCCTTTGAATTAGAATAGTGGGGTCATGGGTAATGTACCTCTCTCTCTGCCTCTCAGGAAATCATCTCAATCTTTACATTTTTCTCTTTTTGGATGCCAAAGGAAGGAGAGAAGGAAACCAAAAATTTACAGACTTATACCTTCCAGGCTTACAGAAGGATTCCGATCCCTTGTATACCAAGCCCTAAGACAAGCAAATCAAGTCAATATTAGGTTGGAGGTCAACTTTGGTTCCTTCAAATATTCTCAGAAAGTGCAAACATGGTTGACAGATTGATCCACTTTAGTATCTCTAGTACTTCTGCGGTCAGTAAATCTAAGACTGGTCTATAGAGTGGTTAGATGACAAGTAATAAATCGAAATAGATCATCATCCCCTTCTTGACTCAATAATTTTTTTTTTTTTGAAAATATTTTAAATAAGACTCATAAAGTAGATAAACGTTAGTCATCCCCCCAGACTTAAATTACAATGTCCCCAGTGTAACACAGTCGGTGGTAAGGTGAAAATCATAAAGCAGAGTACAGAATTTAACAAGTAAGAACGATATACCTGACCGGATTAAGTATCGATCGATGTAAAATAGGTACCATCGGTCGATGCAAGTGATGTACTGTCGATCGATATCAACATGCTCTAATCGGTCGATATCCAAGGCAATCGTCTACTCGGGTTTTTATTCTAAATATCTAACTCAAACATAATATTAGTAGAACCTCCCCCAAACTTAAATAACAATGTGACCATTGTTAGACAGCCCAAGATTGGTGGAACAATAAACCATAAGGAAAAATATTTAACAAAGAAAGACGGTATACCTGCTTTGATGTGAGTATCGATCAACACAGTTAAGTGGCGATCAATATTCTTGATGCTCTGTCGATCGGTGCTAGCTAGTCATCGTCGATTCTTATGCAGACTCATCTTCCTTGAATCTTTTTCCTAATACCTGACATAAATAAAACACTAAACTCTAAAGGTTAGTAAGAAATAATTGAGAAAACCAATTAATTTTTTTTTCATGAACAGTGATCGTGCTACAGTAACTCCGCTACAGTGATCACAGCTACAGTGACTCCCGATTTTCTGCTACAGTGTCGGTCGATATTGCTGCTACAGTGTCGCTCGATGTTCGTGCTACAGTGCGTTTCTACAGTACCGTCGTTACTGTTCATTCATGTTTTTTTTTTTTACCTGAAATTCTTAGAGAACAAAATATCAGTAATAAATGAAAATAAAACCATATTTAAAATTACCTAATAGTGGGTTGCCTCCCACTCAGCGCTTATATTTAGTCATTAGCTTGACTTCTGGAGATCTGATTTAGTCAGGATGAAGATGTGAAGGTGCTCCAGAACAAGTCTTAGTGTATCTCTTCCTCATTTTGTTGATGTAGAAGGTAAAAGCTCTGGCAGATACTTCTCCTTTATCTCTCAGCTCTGGATCGCATAGCACTCTAACCTTGAAGGTTCAGAACTTCCTCTGCAGCGCACTTTATACTCAAGACTTCCCTCTTGACCTTGTGAAGGAACTATTGATAGGAAATCTGCATCTGCATTCCTTTTCTTTTTCTTCTTCCTACTCCTTGTCCTTCCCCCAGACTTAGACTTTTCAGTCTTGGTCTGTTCTGAAATACAGAGGGTATCGATCGATGATGAATGCTCCGGGTCGATCGATTCTGAAGGCTGCTTATCGACCGTTGCTGAATGGTGATTGTCGATCAATGTTGATTCTGGCTTTGCTGACTCGCGGTTGGAACCATCTGTAGGTGCTGGAACTTCAAACATCTCTATGCATGAAATAAACTTCTCATCGGTCTTCTTTTCTAAAGAATGATAGAAGACAGTTTCATCAACATTAGTCAGGCACATCCTGCTCTTCTTAAGATCACAAACTGCTCCCACTGTAGCCATGAAGGCTCTTCCAAAGAGAAGCCAATTTTTTGTGCCTGGTTTAATCTCCATGACATGAAAGGCCACTGGAACAGTGCAGTCCCCTATCTCCACTTTAAAATTCGTGATGATGCCTGCTGAATCAACTCTGGTGTTGTCTGCGAAAGTGAAACTATCTTTAGAAGGTTCCACCTCTAATCCTATTACTTCAGCAGTGTCTATTGCCATGATGCTGACTGCAGATCCAGTATCGCAGAGGGCGGTTGGCAAATCATGGTTATGTATACAGCATGGACTTAGGAACTTCCCTGGATCTTTCTCTCTCTTCAGAGTTCTATTAGGCTTACGACATATATTGTTGAATAACAGCTCAATGTCCTTATCTGTCTCTCTGTTTTTTCTGAAGAAATTACCAAGTCTGTACTTATAATATGCATCCTCGAAAGACATATTCTTGGGAACCCTCTTCACCCTTTTGTGAAATCCATCAAGTTCCACTTTTTTAATTTCTCTCCTGAGGTGGTTGGGAATATAGGGTTTCCTAGATTTCACTCTCATCTCAACTGGAATCTCATCTTTCGTTACCTGACTTTCTATTGCAGTTTCATATCCATCCCCTTGGTGTCGTTCGATACCTGGTGTATGTCGTCGATCGACATTCTCAAGAGCTTCTCTAGCATAAATTCCATCTCATCCTCATCCTGGTATATAGCTTGTTGCACCCATGAGACTTCATGTACATAACAAATCTCAGCCTCAACATTCTTGTCACGATCCTTTGCAGCTGATTTTATCCTGTGTATATCCAGATTTTTGACACTGTTACTAGACACCATGTTCTCAATCAGCCTCTTAGCTTCCTCTATTGTCCTTGTCTCAAAGCTTCCTTCGCTGGCAATATCCATCATAACACCGTAGCTTACATCAACGCCCCTGTGGAACTTCTTTAATAACTGAATCTCTGTAAAACCATGATGTGGAGAATCCTTTTGGTATCCCATAAACCTCTACCAAGAGCTTCTGAAAGCTTCTGTAGGTCCTTGAGAGAATGGCCAAATCTTATCTCTTATCTCTTCAGCCCTTGCATCATCGAAGAATTCATTAATGAATGCATTCCTGACATCATTCCATGTAGTGAGAGATCCTGGTTGTAGACACCTAAGCCAACGTTTAGCATCCCCAGAAAGTGAAAATGTAAACAACTTGCAGATGATGTAGTCTCTCGTTGCTTCATTCTTCTAGATTCCAGACGTATATAGTCTTCTAGTGTCTGAATATGGTCCAGGGGATTTTCATGAGGCAGACCGCAATAAGGGTGCTCACTCACATGAACGAAGTGTTTGGGGTGTACTTGAAATTCGGGGACTTCCAGAGGTACTCGGATATAACTCTCCAGGCCTGATCAATTCTGCTAGCGTTCTCTTGCGAGAAACTCTAGCATCCTTAGTGGTAGCAGATGGCTCAAGGATTTCAGTTCCTTCTCCATCTATCTTCTGACATGCTGCATTACACAGATGACCTTCCAAGTCATTCTGGTCTCCATTCTCATCTCGTACAAGGGATATCATCGCAACCATGTCTCGCTGCTCAGTATCGATCGATCTTCGAGGTGAAGTATCAATCGATGTTGGGTGGGAAATGTCGTTCGACAGAAGGGTAGATTCGGTCGATCTGGGTGGGCGAGTATCGGTCGATTAAGGCGGTGTCTCGGTCGACTGTGGTTGGCGAGTATCGATCGATGAACTAGTGTTGTTATCGATCAATAGGGAACATTTTTCTTTGCGGATTGAACGCTCCAATCTTGTAGGATCGGAGACGAAAAGTAATTTCTCCTTGCTGCTTCTGGTACTGATAGACATGTATGTACCTGAAAGACAAGAAAAAATTTTCAGTAAGTAACTATAACAGTAAATAAAACCTAGACTAAACCTATTAATCAAGTCTAATGGCGAATCCTTGCTCCCCGGCAACGGCGCCTAATTTGATATCACTCAATTGTTTAACCCTAAGGAGTGAATTACTCTCTTAAATAAGAGGTTCAATTGTAGTACTTAGGGATCGAATCCACAGAGAGCAGGAGCATACAATAGACTATAGAAATCAAAGTTAAGCTAGGTAAACAGTTTATAAAATAGTAAATAAAAAACAATGTGAACAAGATGGTTGTTCGATTGGTTGAGTTTATAAACAATAAAGAGAAATAGCTAGACCTAGGGATTTATCAATCAAGAGATTCAAAACAACAATTCAAGATGCTAACAGCTTATAGATTAATTCTAGAACTCGATTTTAATAAGTAAGTAATCCATCTATCAATGCAATTACTAATCAGATGTCTAAGTCCTTGTTGCACCTTTCGCATGCGAACAAGAAGTGAGTATCGATCGATACTATGGCCTGAGTGTCGATCGATATTACCTCAGACAAGCATTAACGACCTAATCGATTATGTTCAACTAGATTCCTAGACCAAATTCTCATATGCGCCTAAGTATCTAATCCAGCAGGATTCGGGTTCCGCTAATTGACTGCACTTTCGCGCATCTCAATTGTCCTATGATTCTAGGTTCAAGCAATCAGTCACACTATCATGATATCCTAATTACTCCAGATCCTAGTACTACAAATCATCCTGGTGTAGAGATCTATAGATATTCTAGCAATCCTAATTGATATTTAGTTTAACATTAAGCTCATGAAATCCCTAAACCTAACAAGAAGAACTACTCAGACATGATAGAAGAAACACAAATCATAGTCTTAATAATAATAGAATAAGAAAATAAAGATAATTCCAATGGAGTTCCAAGAGGACTCTGAAGGAGTTCCCCTCTTCTCTCCTATTTAAGAAAAAAAACTAAAGGTGAAAAGAAAGCGTAGATAGCGTAGCCATCAACAATGGCTTGCAAGTAACATAAATAGGGTTTCTGGTCGTCCAAGGGCATTCTGGTAATTTAGGTTTCTTCTGGGCTTTAGTTGGTCATGAAATATACTCGGCCCGCATGCTGGCATCTATATCCATTGATATGAAGTGTCTCTCATCGATCGACATGCACATATCTTCTCGGCAGCTTTCTCTCGCGAGGAACACTGACAACTCTTCAGTAAAACGGGCATAACTTCTGATCTAACCGTTGAATTGACCCTAAACCGGTGGCATTGGAAAGCTAACTCAATGATCTATCTTGTGTCAATAGATAAGCTAAATCGCACCATGGGAAGGTCTCCATCCATATCTAAACATCTGACGCGTCTGGGAAGTTCTGCACGAAAAGGTACCAAAAGACACCAAAATCACTATATTTCTCCAGAACGTACCTGAACCTGTAAATACTCTAAATAGACTCTATATTGTAGTAAATATACATAAAAGCGTATCAATACCATGACTAAAAGTGGGTCAAAATTATGGTATATCAGTATATCATCGATCGATAGCTTCTGGAAGTCACTCTTGATAGGTTTGTTGAAGGTCATGTCGATCGATGCTGATAGTACTACATCGGTTGATGGCTGTCTCTGAGATTCAAGTTCGTTGGGGAGTGCATTCACCTCTTCTTGTAGTGCTTTTCTCTCTTTGCGAGCGAAATCATTTCCAGATAGAGTCCATAGTAGTTCTTGAAATTTTGATATGGCTTTCTCATGTTCTGACCTCAATCCTGCTATCTCCCAGTTGTGTTTACTGGTTCTTTCATTCAGCATGTATGTAACCTCTGCTTGTGTGTAGAGCTTGCAAACTGGAACTCCCTTAGTAAACTGTTCAGCATGCTCCGGTAAACAGATACAAGAGCGCTCAAACATTGTGGCTCTATTAAGCAGCTTCTCAATATCTTTTTTGTAAACATGGATGATGTCACCACAGATGCTTCTTGCATATCCACTCTCATCTCTGTAGACACCAAATTCGTCTTTCTTTTCCCAGAAGAAACGACGAACTCCGTGTTTGAAAGCTCTCTTCCCAAACTCGCGATGTATATCGGTCGATGCTCTCTTCCAGGTATCGATCGATAGGCGTTGAGATTCTAGATTTGCTGAGTTGGAATGAAGGTTTTCTGCACCATCTTGCTCATGAAGTTTGTGTGGTTGGTGCTGATCGTTCTGGTAGATGGGTGGTTGTATGTAGGGACTAAATTGGTCCATTGGCCATCTGAAGGATGTCTGCAACGTCTTCTTTGGATATTCGAATGATTCTTCCATCTAGTGCTCGTGCAAGACCTTCTGGATCCCTGAAAATACCATATTCATCTGGAGTTAGTAATGTAAAATCGATTTTATGTGTTTTTACCTCGGATGGTGTAGAGGTTGTATCGATCGATGGTAGAGCAGGTGCATCAGTCGATCTGTTGAGGAACATGTCGGTCGATGGCTGGTGCTCCGTGTCGGTCGATACGTGTGCATCTGGTTGGATCGCAGATGGTAGTGGTGCTATATCTACTGCAAAACTCTCATTGTAACTGCTCGTCCAACTTCCAATCGAGTAATCTTCGTTTCGTGGCTCATGTGGGACATAGACTAATGCACAGTAGGGTTCGTCGCTCGGTTATTCGAAACATCGTTTGAGCGATCTGGGTAGGTGCATATCGGTTGATGGAGAAGGGTCTCTATCGGTCGATGGTCCAAAGATGAAGGATGGGAGAGGAAGTCTGATTTCGTCTTTTCTAAGGAATCTAAACTCGGTGGCTCGTTCCTCTTCATAATCTTCTACATACTACTCCTGAGTAGTGATGCTAGCTAGCTCGGGCATGTAATGATCATTCTCCCAATCATTGGTGCCAAAATCGCCGTCTGGAAACTCTTCCTCGATCTTTTGAAATAGCTTGTCGATCGATGACCATGTGTATTCATCGGTCGATTCGGGTTGACTGTTATCGGTCGATGGTAGAAGGCTGCTATCGGTTGATACTGATAAATCGGTTTCGTACTCGGCCATGGAATCATACTCGTGGGCACAGAAACATGTTGCGACGAGTGCTGGGCTCTTCATCCTTGGAAACTTGATGACTGGAACAAGGTTGTAGTGGATGGTAGGGTTGATGAGGGTTAGACATAGCTTGTTGGATTTGAGATCACAAACGGCTCCAACTGTGGCTAAGAAGGCTCTTCCAAGTAGTAGAGAAGTCTTGAAGTTGAGCTTGTTGGCCAGGACATGGAAGTCTGTAGGAATTAGGGCATCTCCAATCTTTACCTTAAGGTTTCTAACTATTCCTCCAGAGTTCTGCTGAGAACAATCCACAAAGATGAATGATTCTTCAGTAGGCTCTATCTTCAGACCTAGCTGGTCGTCTGCCATAAGCTTGGGTAGGATGCTAACTCCAGATCTTGTATCACATAAGGCACGAGGGAACTCAACACCTCTGATGGAACAGGGTATTATGAACTTCCCTAGATCGCTCTTCTTCGCCAGTGTGATTTTCTGCTTTAGACTGTCTCTAACTTGATGAAACATTCTCTTGATGCCTTCTTCTGTCTCTCTGGTTTCTCTGAAAAACATCTACAATCTATGTGAAAAGTAGGCTTCTTCAAAAGGTTTCTCTCTAGGTATCTTTAGAACTCTCTTTCTGAATCTTGACAATTCTTTCTCATTAGCTTCCCTTTTATAATGCTTGGGTATCTTCTCTTTCCTTTTTTTGAGAACTCTTCCATGGTTTTCCATTTCTATCTCCATAGACTCAAAGATATTTGTGGTTCTCTCCAAGATGGCTTGTTGAGGGCTTCTAGTAGTGTAATACTGCTCGCGGAATGCGTCAATACGTGCACTATCTATCTTGGGGAGTTGCACTCGGCGTTAGGGTACCGTGTATCGGGCGACATTGACTGGAGTGCGTCGATTGATATCATGGTCTTCCTGTTGATCGATAGGAGGGTCATCACGTCGGTTGATGTTGTGTGGTTTGATCTTGACAGGGAGGGGTGGATGTGGGTGTCGTGCTACGAAGGCTTCGTGAGGCATAGTCTTGACGGCACTGCACTCGTGAGGGTATTCGTCTAAATCCATCGATCGACATTCATCAAAGTCTATCGATCGATGTACATGAGATCGTATCGGTCGATGTTCATAGGATGAAATCGATCGATAGTAGTCGCGAACAAAGTCTCTCTCATCATCAGATCTTTGAATCTCTTCTACTACCTCTTCCCAAAAATCATCATCCAGGATGGCATTGATGTTATGGTTGTTAGCAAGCTCCTGCTTCTTTAGGGCTTCTCTTGTCTTAAACACTTGAGTCTCTAGCTTCTTCATATGGGTGTTTAAATCATCTAGCTTTGTTTGGAGGGTGGTGTAGACGGATTCAATCTTTCCATTGAAGTCTGTCTGGAGTTTTTGCTGATTCTCAAGGACCTTGTCAAGCATCTCCTCAAGTTTAGTATCTTGGGTGGGTGGGTGTGGGTTGGAGTAGAATGAGTTTCCATAGCTCCTGTTGTTGTTGGGGTTGCTGCTGCTGAAGGTGTTAGGCTTCTGTGAACTCTGGTTGAAGTTGCTTCTCTGGCCTGTGAAGTTTCTGTATCCTCCTTGGTTACCAGATCTCTGAAAACCAGCTCCACTGACCCAGTTCACATCTTCTTCTATATAATCTTCACCTGAAGTTTCTGCTTCCTCCACTGAACAGATCTGCTTGTTTAGTAACTTCTGAATGGTATTCAGTTTTGCTTGCACTTCATTGATGTATTCCTTTCCAAGGAATGATGTAGCTTTTGTCTTCATGAAGTTCTTTGTGTTGTTGCTAGAAGCTAAGTTATCAATTAACTTCACAACCTCTTGTGGATTCCTGGTGTTGAAGTTGCCATCACTAGCTGTATCAAGAGCTCTTTGATAATCCAAGGTGAAGCCTCTATAGAAAGTGCAAAGAAGTTGCACTTTGTTGAATCCGTGGTGTGGGCAATCTCTTTGGCAGAACTTGAATATGTTCCATGCATCTTTGAATGACTCTTCAGGATTCTGAGTGAATGTGGCAATCTTTCGTCTGAATTCTTCAGCGTGTGACTCATCAAAGAAGTTACGCAGGAATGCGTTTTTGATATCGCTCCAGGTTGTGAGGGAACCTGGTGGTAGTTGCCTCAGCCACTGCAAAGCTTCTCCAGATAGAGAATATTTGAAAATCTTGCAGAGAAGATAGTCTTGAGGAACTCCATTGGCTTTTATGACGGTTATGAGATCCTCGAACCTCTCCAGATGGTCCATAGGATGCTCATTGGACAACCCACAAAAGGGTATTTGTCCTACAAGGGTGTAGTACTGCGGCTTAAGCTCGAAATCTCCTCTCTGAATAGCAGGAGGGCGGATGGCTGATCGGTTGGAATAGAACTGATCTAGACGGTTGTAGTCAGCCAAAGATCTAGCTTGGTTAGCCTCTTCTACAGGTTGAATGATGTCTGTAGGTGCAGTTTCTTGCTCAGGTTTGATCTCCTTCTGAGCGTTCAGCTTCTGACCTGCTGCATTATGCAGGTGACCATCTCGATCACGGAAGTCTCCATTCTCATTGGTAGTGAGAATAATAGGCGCTACCATGTCTCGCCGGTTAGTATCGATCGATGTAAGGTAAGGTGTATCGATCGATGTCGGATGAAGGGTATCGGTCGATGAACGGTTGTTGATGTCGAGCGATGTAACGGTGATTGTATCGGTCGACGTTGAAGGTGTCTTGGTCGACTGTGGTAGGCAAGTATCGGTCGACAAAGAAGTGTTGATGTCGATCGATGCGGAGCATCGGTCTTTGCGGAAGCTACGTTCCAAGTTGTGAAGGTCTTCTGAGTACACAAGTTGTTCATTCTTGTTGCTTCTAGTACTGTTGGCATATACCTGAAAAAGACAAGAAAATTTTTTTGGTGTCTGAAGATAAATAAACAATAAAATAAAAATAACCTAGACCTAATCAGATTAAATCTAATGGCTATCAAAGTTCCCCGGCAACGGCGCCTAACTTGATATCACTCAAATGTTTAACCCTAAGGAGTGAATTACTCTCTCAAATAAGAGGTTCAGTTGTAGTACTTAAGGATCGAATCCACAGAGAACCAAGGAACACAATAGATGTAATCCTAAGTGATTATGCTAGGTTGATTAAGTAAAATAGTAAATTGCAGTTTGTGCGCAATGGTAAGTTTCTCAAGAGAATAGGTTTTGGTTTAAGACAATAAAAGAAAGTAGTTAGATTCAAGGTTACTATTCAGATAATCAGGATTATAATGCTACAGATGTTTTAGTGAATTGCTTGCAAGATATATAAGAACTTCGATTCTTAGACAGATCTAATAGCAGTCGCTAAATAGACTCATCCATTGATCTTATTGCCGGCAATATCAATCGATGTTTTGACAGCGATATCGGACGATATGGGTTGCCATTGATTTATGACTCTATAGGATTATCGATCGATATAGCATAAGATCGAATCAAAACTGTGTTCACCAAGATCATAGACCGGCTCTCGCACATCCCTTGAGGATCTAAGCTTATGCAAAATGATTTCAGGACAATGATTAACAAGTTAAATCACATCCATGATCATACTCTAGGTAGCTACTCTAGAGTAAGCATTAGGGTTCATTTGGATAATGAATATTAACAACTCAACATTCCATAGTTGGGGCTAATCCCTCATAACTATTTGAACCCTAAATATAACAAAGAAATCTACTCAGACATAGCTAAGAGATTCATAACAGCAAGGTAATAATAGAAACTCATTAGATCAAAAGATTGAAGTTTTGGTTCTTGGAACAACAAATCTCTTTGTGTGTTTCTTCTAAATCTAGAATTCTATAACCTTTAAGAATTAAGATGAAAAGAAATACTTTATTTCTAAGTATAGAATAGTATCAAAAGAACAAAAGAACTTGAAAAGATTCAAAAGCATGCTTTGCCAAAACACATAGGCATAACTATAAATATGAGTTCCATTAAGTTAAAAACTCGTCAGGGGCATTATTGTAATATTGGGAAAACAAGGGCTTCAAGTCGGCCAAGTCGGACTTGTTCTCCATGCTTCATATCGATCGATGGTACATGGTGTACATCGATTGATGGAGTATCTCGACTTCATCTTCTATGGAAGCATCATCGATCGATTACACAAAGTGTGTATCGATCGATATGTATCCTTGTTGTCTAATCTTCATAGTCATCTCGGAAAACTCTCCTTTAAGCTCCATAAGGGCACCTAAATCACCACTTTACTCCAAAATGCTCCTGAACCAGAAAACATACCTAATAGACTCCAAAACATATATAAAACTTATAAAACCATATCAATACCATCGCTAAAAGCGGGTCAAAATCATGGTATATCAGCTGGTACAGTTCAAACAAGGGCCAGTCCTTATGCTTCTCCTGTGGTACTGGTTAAAAAGAAAGATAACACTTGGAGGCTGTGTGTGGATTACAAAAAACTAAACGAGATGACAGTGAAAGATAGGTTCCAAATACCGTTGATATAGGACTTGACAGATGAGCTTGCGGGATCTCAAGTTTATTCGAAAATACACTTAGGCTATCACCAAGTCATGATGGATGAGAAGGACATACAAAAAAACATCTTTCAAGATGCATAGTGGCCATTATGAGTACCTTGTAATGCTTTTTGGCCGTACTAATGCCCCAAGTACATTTTAAGGCCATATGAATCATGTGTTTGCTGAGTTCCTAAGAATGTTTTTGTTGATCTTCTTTGACGATATATTGATATAGAGTTCGACAGTGGAGGAAAATTTAGTTCACTTAAAGATGGTGTTTCAAGTGAGGAGGTAGAATCAGTTATATGCAAAGCGAAGCAAGTGTGAGTTTGCAACTAATAGAGTAGAACACTTGGGACATTTCATCCAAGCGAATGGGGTTTCAACTGATCCTGCAAAACTAAGAGTAGTAAGTGAGTGCCAGTTCCTAAGAATCTGAAAGCACTGAGAGGCTTCTTGAGTTTAGAAGGCTATTACATAAAATTTGTACAGAATTTGGGGATAATAGCAAGACCGTTGACTGCATTAACTAAGAAATATCCTTTTCTGTGGAATGAGAAAGCACAAGAAGCGTTCAATACGTTGAAGGACACACTCTGTAATGCTCCGGTTCTGGCCTAGCTTCTTTTGACAAACAGTTTATGGTTGAAACGGATGCGTGTGGTATGGATATTGGAGCGATGTAAATGTAGGAAGGCCACCCTTTGGCCTATATTAGCACACATTTGAAGGGAAAACAAATTGCATTTGTCGATCTACGAGAAAGAGTTATTAGCAGTGGTGTATGCAGTTCAGATATGGCGTCACTATCTCCTCACAAACCACTTCATAATCAGAACTGATCAAAGTAGTCTCAAGTACTTATTGGAGAAGAGATTGAATACACCAGTGCAACAATAATGGTTACCAAAACTATTGGAGTTTGACTACGAGATTCAATACAAACAGAGCAAAGCTAATGTTGCAGCTGATGCATTATCACGTGTAGAAGGGTCTGAGATACTACATATGGATATGACAATACTGCAGCGTGATTTGTTAAAGCAGATACAGGAGGAGTATGAGAAGGACGCAGTGTTGCTGGAGTTGATAAAAGGATTAACCAAGAATCCAGAATATAAAAAAGAAGATAACACTTGGAGGCTGTGTGTAGATTACAGAAAACTGAACAAGATGACAGTGAAAGATTGGTTCCAAATAACTTGATAGAGGACTTGATAGATGAGCTTGGGGGATCTCAAGTTTATTCGAAAATACACTTAGGGCTGGCTATCACCAAGTCATGATGGATGAGAAGGACATACAAAAAACATCTTTCAGAATGCATAGTGGCCATTATGAGTACCTTGTAATGCTTTTTGGTCTTACTAATGCCCCAGCTACATTTCAAGGCCTTATGAATCATGTGTTTGCTGAGTTCCTAAGGATGTTTGTGTTGATCTTCTTTGACGATATATTGATACATAGTTCGTCAGTGGAGGAACATTTAGTTTACTTGAAGATGGTGTTTCAAGTGATGAGGAAGAATCAGTTATATGCAAAGCGAAGCAAGTGTGAGTTTGCAACTAATAGAGTAGAACACTTGGGACATTTCATCCAAGCGAATGGGGTTTCAACTGATCCTGCAAAACTAAGAGTAGTAAGTGAGTGCCAGTTTCTAAGAATCTGAAAGCATTGAGAGGCTTCTTGGGTTTAGAAGGCTTGTATATAAGATTTGTACAGAATTTGGGGATAATAGCGAGACCGTTGACTGCATTAACTAAGAAGGATCCTTTTCTGTGGAATGAGAAAGCACAGGAAGCGTTCAATACGTTGAAGGACACACTCTGTAATGCTCCGGTTCTGGCCTAGCTTCTTTTGCCAAACAGTTTATGGTTGAAACAGATGCGTGTGGTTGTGGGAACCGAAATCCACACTCTCAATTTTCCGTCAAATATGGAAACTTAGGGTGAAACCCTACTTTTCCCGAGGTCCTGGATCTCTGCGAAAATCACTAAAACAAACGAATTTAAAAGAATATGGATGAACAATAAAGAATAGAGATTAAGAACTTGTGCGAAAGCTTTTGTTGAATTAGAATCGACAACTGTTACAAGAAGAATTGAAGAACTTAGACGTCGAAACGTTCTAAGGATCTGAATTGCTAGTCTAAACGTAAGTCCTAAACTCCTAAGCTAACAGCCGTCTTTTTAGGTCTAATTTTCGTCCTCCTCTTCTGCCCTACGCCTCTGGTTTATATAGTGGAGTGTCTCCTAGTTCGCGTTTTACGGCTGTTTCGGTTTTTTGCGGTTTCGTAAAACGATTCTCGAATTTTATAAAACGATTCTCGAGTTTTATAAAACGATTCTCGAGTTTTATAAAACGATTCTCGAGTTTTATAAACCGATTCTCGAGTTTTATAAAATGATTCTCGAGTTTTATAAAACGATTCTTTGAGTTTTATAAAACGATTCTCGAGTTTTATAAAACGATTTTTCGAGTTTTATAAAAAGATTCTCGAGTTTTATAAAACGATTCTCGAGTTTTATAAAACGATTCTCGAGTTTTATAAAACGATTCTCGAGTTTTATAAATCGATTCTCGAATTTTATAAAACGATTCTTCGAGTTTTATCAAACGATTCTCGAGTTTTATAAAACGATTCTCGAGTTTTATAAAATGATTCTCGAGTTTTATAAAACGATTCTCGAGTTTTATAAAACGATTCTGAGTTTTATAAAATCACTTTTGCGGAAAGTAATGATCTCCCTTTTTACAGAAGCTATCGCAGACGTTGATTTCGAGAGTACGGTTTTCGACACCAACAGTTAGCCCCCAGTCCGCAATTTCTTGAGGAAATTTTGCGGTCGGATGAAGTTAGATTTTAATCGGAATCTACGGCTGAGATTCGTCTTATTGTGAGGGAGAGCTCTCCTTTTTCTATAAGTATTGGATCATTACTTCTCATTTCTTCCATCTTTCAAGTTTCTCTCCAACTTCTCCCTAGAAAAATTCTTAAGATGTCTTCTTCCCAAGGTGATCAGCAAAACCGTGAGGTCCCATCCAGTGACAATCCTCCGGCATATCCGCAGGATGCTCGGCTTTCCGATTTTCTCTTGTTTGATGGATCGTAGCGACGCTGAGGAAGATTCCGTGTCGAGCGACGTACCCCCAGTGGATTCGTCCGTCCTTGCAAGAGAAGTCAAGGCTATTTTGGACGAAACGGCGGATGCGGTAGTGGGCTCCTCGGCGGGTGTTGCCACTGAACCGTCGAGTGCGCCTCTCCTTGCAGCCGAAAACGTCACTGTTTCCGCTGAGGTCGGACTAGCTGTATCCCCCACCATGATAGAGTCAGTCGTGTCTCCAGCCGTGATCAAACCGGTCGTGACTCCTACCGCCGTTGAATCAGTTACGACCCCTGCCGCAGTTGAACCGGTTGCAGCTCCCACTGCGGTTGATCCAGTTACGATTCTGGGACCTCCTGCTCTGGTTAAGAGGGTGATTGTCTTGGGACTTCCGGCGCTTAGCGCGATGCTGCCTGCTTCAGCGAAAAGCTGCAAGAGAACTCGTCCGAACCCAGATGCTCCTGCGAGAAAGAGAGCCGTGAAGGGTTCCGAGACCGGGGCTTCGTCTAGCAAGACACCGAGCATGATGTCGATGTCGCAGCAACGCACCAAGGTACGGGTTCGCAATCTTAAGTTTTTAAAGATTATGTTCGCAGCTGACCGTCTTTCTTGGTTATTTTTTTTTTTAGTTTGTTTCGTTGATCGATGGGATGATCAAAGAGTGCGGGTCCGAAGTTGAGCGTTTAGCCAAAGAGTTAGCCGAGTCGCAGGCGAGGTCGGCTCAGCTCGAAGGGAAACTGAAATCGATAGAAGAAGTGCATTCCGCGGAAGTGTCTCGACTCGAAGCTCGGATTAGCGACCTGGATCGTGACCTTGGAAGGACC
>CAKOAT010221710.1:3535-27484 GCA_932364175.1 Eruca vesicaria subsp. sativa | reverse complement strand
AGACATGCCTTTAGGATCTCGATTCATGCCTTGAGACGTTAGCGACCAGTGTGCTGGGTTTAGGGCAAGACCTAGGTTTACTTTCGGATTAAGGCTGTGCGATGACTAGTCGGCTTTCGTTTTGCCTGTTGCGATTTTAACCTGATTCCATACCGATTTAGAATCCGCGATAGGTTCTCGGCTTATACGATTCGTCTGGCTGGAATCGAGCACCCCGAAGGTGCTGACCAAAATTTTGGATTTCTTTATAGCGCTATTACCCTTGTGTTGGGTGTATGAGAGCTATCTCTGCGAGATAACTAAAGTTTGTTTAAGACTGTTGCGAGTTCGTTGTGATCAGCAACGAACTATTTTTAAGTGATAGATGTTTGCGCAGTTTAGGCCTTCGCGAAGGATAAGTATATGAAGAAGTTTTGCGTATTTATAGTCGCGGATGGACTGTCTATTGTTTTTTGGAGATGAACGTTTTTTTTTCGAACATTGGCGACGTCTCGCTATATTCAGAATTTCGTTTTTTCTTTCGATGCGTTTGCTGAAAAAGTTTGAGAAATTTCGAGTTTTGAAATTTTGGGAGTATACGAGTATACGTATACTCACCTACTCCCCCCCTTTTTTGAACGAGGGGGACGGCTGGTCCTATCTTGCGATAAGATGCCTACGTACCCTTTCGAGGGGATCAAGCCGTCTCGTAGTTCAGTGTTATGCGGGCGTTCAGAGTATTTTTTGAGGTGCATCGCGTTCCAGGATCTGGGAATTTTGACGCCCTGCATGTTTGCGATTTCGTATGCTCCGGGTCGGACTACTTTTATGACCTTGTACGGTCCTTCCCAGTTTACCGGCATTTCGTTCTGCGGTGTTCTGGAAGACTTTTCGTAAGACTAGCTCGCCTTCGTGAAATCTGCGGTTACGTACGTTTGCGTTATAGTACTTGGCGGCCGCTTGCTGATAATTTTGAATTCGAACGAGTTCATGATCCCGTCGTTTGTTAATCAGGTCGAGTTCGTCGAGAAGTATTAAGTTATTTGCCTCTTCTCTTTCCGGGAGCAGTCTCCTACGTACTCCTGGGAACTCGACTTCTACGGGAATCATGCATTCCATTCCGTATAGGAGAGCGAAAAGAATTTCGCCCGTTGCTCGCCTCGGGGTTGTGCGGTGCGACCACAAAACTCCTTCGAGTTCTTCGACCCATTTTCCCTTTTTGGCGTCGAGGCGTTTCTTGAGACCGTCGAGGATTGTTTTATTAATAGTTTCGGCTTGTCCGTTGCCTTGAGGATATCTTGGAGTCGATTTTGTCAACCGTATTTTCCATTTTTCGCAAAAACCTTCGAATCTAGTCGAGATAAATTTGGATCCGTTATCCGTCACGATTTCGTATGGTACTCCATGTCTACAGACTATGTTCCTCCATACGAAACTTTCTACCTGAGCATCTTTGATGCTTGCATAGGAGTCGGCTTCGACCCATTTAGAGAAGAAATCGGTCAGGACCAAAAGGAAGCGTTTTTGTTTTGACGCGTGCATTGGCCCGACTATATCCATTGACCACCGCATGAACGGGTATGGTGCCGAGATAGATGAAAGGACCTCGGCGGGTTGGTGGATAGTCGGAGCGTGCCGCTGACATTTCTCGCATTTTCGCGAAAAATCCTCGCAATCTTTTACCATCGTTGGCCAGAAATATCCGTGGCGCTTGATTTTTATTGCGAGGGATCTCCCGCCAGAATGGTTTCCGCAAGATCCGGAATGCACTTCCTGCATAACCTGCTGCGCTTTCTCTCCTTGGACGCAAGTCATCAGTGGTCCGGAGAACCTCCATTTGTAAAGTTCTCCGTCCATTACGACGTACCGTGCGGCCTGGGTTTTTATCTTTCGGGCTGCCCATTTTTCTGACGGAAGTTCTCCGTTGGTTATGTATGCGAGGATTGTTTCCATCCACGGACGATTGAATCCGTAATCAGACTGATCTTCGACCGGGTGGTCTTCCTCCACATGGTCTTCTGGTTCGTTGATCAGATTTATGACTATGGGCGGTCCGATGCTAGGGTGTTCGATAAATTCAACGGGAATTACCCTGCTCATACCAGGATCCGAGCAGGATGATAGGGCGGCCAAAGCGTCTGCCTGGGCGTTTTCTGCTCGAGGAATTCTAGTCAAAGCGAATTGATCGAACTTCTGAGTTAGATCTTTTACCAAGATCAGATACGCTTCCATTCTTTCGTCCCTTGCTTCGTATTCCCCGCTAAATTGGCTAGCCACTAGTTGGGAATCGCAGTATGCGTGAAGGTTACGAATTTTCAGTCCGTGAGCTAATCGTAGTCCTGCGATCAAGGCCTCATATTCGGCTTCGTTGTTTGAAGCGTGGAAAATCAATCGGAATGATTGTTCCAATACTTCTCCCGTTGGGGATGCAATTCGGATGCCAATCCTAGAACGTTGTTTGGACGAGGATCCGTCAACGTACAAGATCCAGGTCGAGTTCGGCTCTTGGTTGGACGCACTTCCCGTCGGGAGTTCCACTATGAAATCTGCGAGCACTTGTGATTTCGCGCAAGTCTTTGAGCGATATTCAATATCATACTCGCTCAGCTCGATCGCCCATTTTGCCAACCTTCCCGATTGGCTGGGACTGTGCAAAATGTTGCGGAGAGGGAACGAAGTGGGAACGACGATGGTGTGAGATTGGAAATACGGTCTAAGTTTCCTTGCGGACATGACCACGGCCAAAGCCAATTTCTCCATCATCGGATATCGCGTCTCCGCGTCCAGTAGTGTCTTACTTACGTAGAAGATCGGCTTTTGTTCGCCGCGTTCTTCCCGGATAAGGACGCCACTTACGGCGGTCATTGATACTGCGATATAGAGGAATAATGGTTCTCCTTCTACGGGTTTCGCGAGTACTGGCGGGGTAGCTAGGTAATGTTTCAGCTGTTGGAAAGCCTTGTCGCATTCCTCTGACCATTCGAACTTTTTGTTTCCCTTTAATGTCTCGTAGAAAGGTAGACATTTTTCCGTTGATCGCGAGATAAAACGGTTAAGTGCTGCGACCCTGCCGGTCAGTCTTTGTACTTCGCGTTTCGTCCTGGGAGAGACCATCTCTATTAGCGCCGTGATTTGTTTCGGGTTAGCCTCGATCCCGCGGTAAGTGATGAGGTACCCTAGAAATTCTTCTGACACAACGGCAAATCGACACTTTGCCGGGTTCAACTTCATGTTATGAAGGTTGAGCCTCTCGAAACATTCCTGGAGGTGTACGACGTGGTCTTGCTCTTTGAGCGATTTCACGAGCATATCGTCGATGTACAGTTCCATTTTTTTCCGAGTTGTTCAGAGAACATTCGGTTGACGAGTCGTTGGTAAGTCGCGCCAGCATTCTTTAGACCGAAAGGCATCACTTTGTAGCAGTAGGTTCCACGATCGGCTATGAATGCGGTTTTTTCCCGATCGTCGGGATTCATCATGATCTGATTGTATCCCGAGAAGGCGTCCATGAAAGATAAGAGTTTGTTTCCTGCGGTTGCCTCGACTAAGCGATCAATATGCGGCAGCGGATAACTATCTTTCGGACACGCTTTATTGAGATCGGTGAAATCGACGCAGACTCGCCATTTTCCGTTCTTTTTCTTTACGACAACGGGATTGGCGAGCCAGTCAGGATATCGAACTTCTGTGATCGATCCTACATTGAGGAGTCTGTCAACTTTGCTGTTGACCGCTTCGGCGCGTTCCGGCCCCAGCTTTCGTCTTTTTTGTTTGACGGTTTTGGATGTCGGGTCAACGTTGAGTTCATGGCATGTGATGTTTATGTCGATCCCTGGCATATCTTCCGCAGTCCAAGCGAACGTGTTCGAGTTTCGTTTTAGACATGTCAGGAGTTCGGCTTTTAAGGTCTCGCTCAGGTTTGCACCGATTTCGACACAGCGTTCTAAAAAGTTCTCATCGATGCATACCGAGATGACGGGTTCGCAGGTTGGTTCGCGTTTACCTTCCAAAGCCTCGGCCGCTTGCAACTGCCAGAAGAGTTCCGTTTTATCTTGCTCTGGGGCGTTGTCGAGGGACGTTGACTTCTTTTTCTTTTTGGGAGAGATATCGACCGGCAGATTTTTTCGTTTTAAATCCGCGGCGTAGCAAACCTGCGAGGTTCGTCGATTTCCCCATATAGTCTCGATCCCGTTCGTAGTTGGGAACTTGAGACACATATGGTATGTCGACAGAATCGCTTGCATCGAATTTAACCATGGTGTTCCTACGATTGTGTTATAGGACATAGGTCGATCGACGACTTCGAACTCGACGTTTTTCACTATGCTCCCGGCGCGAACTGCCAAGTTGATCGTTCCGAGGGTCATAGTGATTTCTCCCGAGAGTCTTACTAGTGGGCTTACTAGAATATGGATGAACAATAAAGAATAGAGATTAAGAACTTGTGCGAAAGCTTTTATTGTTTTAGAATCGACAACTGTTACAAGAAGAATTGAAGAACTTAGACGTCGAAAAGTTCTAAGGATCAGAATTGCTAGTCTAAACGCTAAGTCCTTAACTCCTAAGCTAACAGCCGTCTTTTTAGGTCTAATTTTCGTCCTCATCTTCTGCCCTACGCCTTTGGTTTATATACTTCTTGCCTTGACGGTTCGATCTTTCCATTTTGCCGGATTTGAGTATTTCGGGAATCTTCCATTTTTCTCGATCCTTCCTTTTCTTCCGCGGAAATCTTCTATTTATCTTCAAACTTGCCTTTATTTTCCTTCTGCGAATAAACCGTCAAAACGTTATCAAATCTGCGGGTTAGATTCCATTGAAATNTTGAGTATTTCGGGAATCTTCCATTTTTCTCGATCCTTCCTTTTCTTCCGCGGAAATCTTCTATTTATCTTCAAACTTGCCTTTATTTTCCTTCTGCGAATAAACCGTCAAAACGTTATCAAATCTGCGGGTTAGATTCCATTGAAATCGCGAGATGGGTTTTTATCGCGTTTTAGGTCCTTCCGGGCCGTTTTGCGATTAAAACCGTTTTCCGACTTTTTACGGGATCGTTTCCTGATCTGACGTCGTTTTTAATAAATTCTCGAGTTAATCGCAAGGTTTTACGATTTACTCGACTTTTTATTAAAAAGACGTTTTTTACGACTTACTCGGCGTTTTTTTATTAAAAAAACGCGTTTTTATGATTTTAACGAGAAATCTCGAATAAATCGTATAGTTTAGGCAATGTTCAGTGTTTCGTTTAACCGTTGCCGTTTTATACGATTTCCTCGAGTTCTTTCCGAGAAAGCGAATTTTTACGGTTTTTATTGTAAAACTCGAACGGTAAGTCGGATCGAGATGGAACGGGAGACGTTTTAGCCGTAGTTTAGAATGCGATCGTGTCGAAAGACGTAAGTTTTGAATCGGGAAAACGGGAGATCGAGGCGTGGGATATCCGAGAAGGCTTTAGTTCGCCCATCGGCGAACTAAGCCGGGCCTGCTTAGTTCGCCGATTGGCCGAACTAGTGGAGTGATTCTTAGTTCGCCCATCGGCGAGCTAAGCCGGGCCGGCTTAGTTCGCCGATGGGCGAATTAGTGGAGTGTCCTTAGTTCGCCCATCGGCGAACTAAGCCGGGCCGGCTTAGTTCGCCGATGGGCGAACAAGTGGACTGTCTCCTAGTTCGCCCATCGGCGAACTAAGCCGGGCTGGCTTAGTTCGCCCATGGGCGAACTAGTCGTGACTAGTTCGCGTTTTACGGCTGTTCAGGTTTTTTGCGGTTTCGTAAAACGATTCTCAAATTTTAAAAAACGATTCTTCGAGTTTTATAAAACGATTCTTCGAGTTTTATAAAACGATTCTCGAGTTTTATAAAACGATTCTCGAGTTTTATAAAACGATTCTCGAGTTTTATAAATCGATTCTCGAGTTATATAAAACGATTCTTCGAGTTTTATCAAACGATTCTCGAGTTTTATCAAACGATTCTCGATTTTATAAAACGATTCTCGAGTTTTATAAAACGATTCTCGAGTCTTATAAAACGATTCTCGAGTTTTATAAAACGATTCTCGAGTTTTATAAAACGATTCTCGAGTTTTATAAAACGATTCTCGAGTTTTATAAAACGATTTTTGAGTTTTATAATACGATTCTCGAGTTTTATAAAACGGTTCTTCGAGTTTTATAAAACGATTCTCGAGTTTTATAAAACGATTCTCGAGTTTTATAAAACGATTCTCGAGTTTTATAAAATGATTCTCGAGTATTATAAAACGATTCTCGAGTTTTATAAAACGATTCTGGAGTTTTATAAAACGATTCTCGAGTTTTATAAAATGATTCTCGAGTTTTATAAAACGATTCTCGAGTTTTATAAAACGATTCTGAGTTTTATAAAATCACTTTTGCGGAAAGTAATGATCTCCCTTTTACAGAAGCTATCACAGACGTTGATTTCGAGAGTACGGTTTTCGACACCAACAGTGGTATGGGTATTGGAGCGATGTAAATGTAGGAAGGCCACCCTTTGGCCTATATAAGCACACATTTGAAGGGAAAACTAATTGCATTTGTTGATCTACGAGAAAGAGTTATTAGCAGTGGTGTATGCAGTTCAGACATGGCGTCACTATCTCCTCACAAACCACTTCATAATCAGAACTGATCAATGTAGTCTCAAGTACTTATTGGAGAAGAGATTGAATACACCAGTGCAACAATAATGGTTACCAAAACTATTAAAGTTTGACTACGAGATTCAATACAAACAGAGCAAAGCTAATGTTGCAGCTGATGCATTATCACATGTAGAAGGGTCTGAGATACTACATATGGATATGACAATACTGCAGTGTGATTTGTTGAAGCAGATACAGGAGGAGTATGAGAAGGCGCAGTGTTGCTGGAGTTGATTAAAGGATTAACGAAGAATCCAGAATATAAAAAAAAAGATAACACTTGGAGTCTGTGTGTGGATTACAGAAAACTGAACAAGATGACAGTGAAAGATAGGTTGCAAATAACGTTGATAGAGGACTTGATAGATGAGCTTGGGGGATCTCAAGTTTATTCGAAAATACACTTAGGGCAGGCTATGACCAAGTCATGATGGATGAGGACATACAAAAAACATCTTTCAGGATGCATAGTGGCCATTATGAGTACCTTGTAATGCTTTTTGGCCTTCTTAATGCCCCAGCTACATTTCAAGACTTTATGAATCATGTGTTTGCGGAGTTCCTAAGGATGTTTGTGTTGATCTTCTTTGGCGATATATTGATATATAGTTCGTCAGTGGAGGAACATTTAATTTACTTGAAGATGGTGTTTTAAGTGATGAGGAAGAATCAGTTATATGCAAAGCGAAGCAAGTGTGAGTTTGAAACTAATAGAGTAGAACACTTGGGACATTTCATCCAAGCGAATGGGGTTTCAACTGATCCTGCAAAACTAAGAGTAGTAAGTGAGTGCCAGTTTCTAAGAATCTGAAAGCATTGAGAGGCTTCTTGGGTTTAGAAGGCTAGTACATAAGATTTGTACAGAATTTGGGGATAATAGCGAGACCGTTGACTGCATTAACTAAGAAGGATCCTTTTCTGTGGAATGAGAAAGCACAGGAAGCGTTCAATACGTTGAAGGACACACTCTGTAATGCTCCGGTTCTGGCCTAGCTTCTTTTGACAAACAGTTTATGGTTGAAACAGATGCGTGTGGTATGGGTATTGGAGCGATGTAAATGTAGGAAGGCCACCCTTTGGCCTATATAAGCAGACATTTGAAGAGAAAACAAATTGCATTTGTCGATCTACTAGAAAGAGTTATTAGCAGTGGTGTATGCAGTTAAGACATGGCGTCACTATCTCCTCACAAAGCACTTCATAATCAGAACTGATCAACGTAGTCTCAAGTACTTATTGGAGCAGAGATTGAATACACCAGTGCAACAATAATGGTTACCAAAACTATTGGAGTTTGACTACGAGATTCAATACAAACATAACAAAGCTAATGTTGCAGCTGATGCATTATCAAGTGTAGAAGGGTCTGAGATACTACATATGGATATGACAATACTGCAGTGTGATTTGTTGAAGCAGATACAGGAGGAGTATGAGAAGGATGCAGTGTTGCTGGAGTTGATTAAAGGATTAACGGAGAATCCAGAATATAAAAAAGAAGATAACACTTGGAGGCTGTGTGTGGATTACAGAAAACTGAACAAGATGACAGTGAAAGATAGGTCCCAAATAACGTTGATAGAGGACTTGACAGATGAGCTTGCGGGATCTCAAGTTTATTCGAAAATACACTTAGGACAGGCTATCACCAAGTCATGATGGATGAGAAGGACATACAAAAAAACATCTTTCAGGATGCATAGTGGCCATTATGAGTACCTTGTAATGCTTTTTGGCATTACAAATGCCCCAGCTACATTTCAAGGCCTTATGAATTATGTGTTTGCTGAGTTCCTAAGGATGTTTGTGTTGATCTTCTTTGACGATATATTGATATATAGTTCGTCAGTGGAGGAACATTTAGTTAACTTGAAGATGGTGTTTCAAGAGATGAGGAAGAATCAGTTATATGCAAAGCGAAGCAAGTGTGAGTTTGCAACTAATAGAGTAGAACACTTGGGACATTTCATCCAAGCGAATGGGGTTTCAACTGACCCTGCAAAACTAAGAGTAGTAAGTGAGTGCCAGTTCCTAAGAATCTGAAAGCATTGAGAGGCTTCTTGGGTTTAGAAGGCTATTACATAAGATTTGTACAGAATTTGGGGATAATAGCGAGACCGTTGACTGCATTAACTAAGAAGGATCCTTTTCTGTGGAATGAGAAAGCACAAGAAGCTTTCAATACGTTGAAAGACACACTCTGTAATGCTCCGGTTCTGGCCTAGCTTCTTTTGACAAACAGTTTATGGTTGAAACAGATGCGTGTGGTATGGGTATTGGAGCGATGTAAATGTAGGAAGGCCACCCTTTGGCCTATATAAGCAGACATTTGAAGGGAAAAGAAATTGCATTTGTCGATCTACGAGAAAGAGTTATTAGCAGTGGTGTATGCGGTCACTATCTCCTCACAAACCACTTCATAATCAGAACTGATCAACGTAGTCTCAAGTACTTATTGGAGCAGAGATTGAATACACCAGTGCAACAATAATGGTTACCAAAACTATTGGAGTTTGACTACGAGATTCAATACAAACAGAGCAAAGCTAATGTTGCAGCTGATGCATTATCACGTGTAGAAGGGTCTGAGATACTACATATGGATATGACAATACTGCAGTGTGATTTGTTGAATCAGATACAGGAGGAGTATGAGATGGACGCAGTGTTGCTGGAGTTGATTAAAGGATTAACGGAGAATCCAGAATATAAAAAAGAAGATAACACTTGGAGGCTGTGTGTGGATTACAGAAAACTTAACATGATGACAGTGAAAGATAGGTTCCAAATAACGTTGATAGAGGACTTGATAGATGAGCTTGGGGGATCTCAAGTTAATTCGAAAATACACTTAGGGCAGGCTATCACCAAGTCATGATGGATGAGAAGGACATACAAAAAACATCTGTTGGGTGAAAATCGGTACGGCGGAATCAACGGCCGAAACTCCCCGCAGAAATATAAAAGGAATCGTTTTATAAAACCCGAAGAATGGTTTTACAAAACTCGAGAATCGTTTTATAAAACTTGAGAATTGTTTTATAAAACTCGAGGATCGTTTTATAAAACTCGAGAATCGTTTTATAAAACCCGGGGATCGTTTTATAAAACTCGAGGATCGTTTTATAAAACACGAGAATCGTTTTATAAAACTCGAAGAATCATTGTATAAAACTCGAGAATCGTTTTATAAAACTCGAGAATCATTTTATAAAACTCGATAATTGTTTTATAAAACTCGAAGATCGTTTTATAAAACTCGAAGAATCGTTTTATAAAACTCGAAGATCGTTTCATAAAACTCGAGAATCGTTTTATAAAACTCGAAGAATCGTTTTATAAAACTCGAAGAATCGTTTTATAAAACTCGAAGATCGTTTTATAAAACTCGAAGATCGTTTTATAAAACTCGAGAATCGTTTTATAAAACTCGAAGAATCATTTTATAAAACTCGAAGACCGTTTTATAAAACTCGAGAATCGTTTTACGAAACCGCGAAAAACCGAAACAGCCGTAAAACGCGAACTAGTCGCAACTAGTTCGCCCACCGGCGCAATAAGCCAAGCTGGCTTAGTCCGCCGATGGGCGAACTAGTGGTCTCCTAGTTCGCCCACCGGCATTTGACTAGTTCGCCCACCGGCGAACTAAGCCAGCCGGCTTAGTTCGCCGTTGGACGAACTAGAGACTTCCTGGACGTCCTAGAGACTTCCTGGACGTCCCGAGCCTCGATCTCCCGCATCCCCGATTCGAAACTTACGTCTTTCGACACGGTCGCATTCTGAACAACGGCCCAAATGTCTCCCGTTCCATCTTGATCCGACCTATCGTCCGAGTTTTACGATAAAAACCGTAAAACTTCGCTTTCACGACAAAGAACTCAAGCAAATCGTATAAAACGGCAACGGTTAAATGGAACACCGAACATTGCCTAAACTATATGATATATTCGAGATTTCTCGTTAAAATCGTAAAAACGCGTTTTAATAAAAACGTCGAGTAAATCGTAAAAAATGCGTTTTTAATAAAAACATCGAGTAAATCGTAAAACCTTACGATTAGCTCGAGGAATTTACTAAAAACGGCATCAGATCAGGAAACGATCCCGTACAAAGTCGAAAAACGGATTTATCGCAGAACGGCCCGGAAGGTCCTAAAACGCGATAAAAGCCCATCTCGTGATCTTGACGGAATCTAACCCGAAGATGCGATAACGTTTTGACGGTTTACTCGCAGAAGGAAAATAAATGTCAAGCTTGAAGATAAAAGGCAGGTTTGAAGAAAAATAGAAGATTTCCGCGGAAGAAAAGGAAGGATCGAGAAAAATGGAAGATTCCCGATATACTCAAATCCGGGCGAAATGGAAAGACCGAATGGCCAAGGCGAGGAGTATATATGTAAGAGCTTTAGGGCAGAAGCAAGGGACACGAGTTTTCAGAGCTTTCACCACCAAACTTAGCATTTAGGCAATTTTCCGTTTTCGTTATCAAGTTGCGTCTCAACTAGGGTTTTAGTCTTAGATTGCTAGAGCTAGGAATTTTGCCGACGGCTCACGCAGCTAAGGCAACTCTCATTGTAACCGTTCTTACGCGAATTCGGAATAAGAATCCTTCTTGCTTTCAATCTCGTTTTATTTTTATATCTTTCAATTTATTCATATTAATCGCGTTCTTGGTTACTTGTCGCTGGCTTTCGCAGAGATCCGGTTCCTCTGGAAATTTAGGGTTTTCCTAACTTTCCTTATTTTACGGAAATCGACAGGTGTGAATTTCGGTTCCCACAGTTTGGCGCTAGAAGGAGGGGGGTTCGGATTACTCTTACTCATAGCCGCAAAACGCTTGACCAAAACGATGTCTGGATGTATGAAAGACAAAGTCGCTACTCGCAAAAAGACGCTGGTAAAACAACTCCAGCAACGACTGCTCCTACAGCCAACGCTCACGCGAACGCTGTAGTACTCAACAAAATCGAAAACCTAATCGCGACTCTTCGCCACGGGAAGAGCAGCAAAACAAGCTCACGATTTCTATCTCAGATCACTAAGGGCAACGATAAAATCTATTAAACCCCGTAGTGTTTTTCTTATTTCCGAGTTGGAAAAATCTCATGGGTTGAGAAAAGAACGTTTTCCGAGAACCTTTCGGAAAAATAAAACTTGCTCTCCCAGAAACCTCAGAACAAACCGTAAGTTACTCGCGAAATAAACCCTGGGTTACTCGCGGAAAAACTCTAGGTTATTCACGTTAAAACCCTAGGTTTTTTGCGGAAAACTTCTAGGTTATTCGCGGCAAAACCGTAGGTCACCCGCGGAAAATCCCTAGGTTATTCGCGGAAAAACCCTAGGTTACTGGCAGAAAAACTCCAGGTTATTCGCGACAAAAACCGTAGGTCACCCGCGGAAAGTCCCTAGGTTATTCGCGGAAAAACCCTAGGTTACTCGCGGAAAAACTCCAGGTTTTTCGCGACAAAAACCGTAGGTTATTCAAGGCAAAAACCTAGGTTATTCGCGACAAAACCCTAGGTTGCTCGCGGAAAAACCTTAGGCTACTCGCAGAATCGGGCAATACTATCAAGCCGAAAAGACGGTGAGTTGGCCAAGCAACCTAGATTGCCATCTTGGCGAGCTGACCGGCTTCCCACCTCGTCCTAGAGGCACTGAATTTTCCCCGAGGGTCCGCACAATCGAACTCGTAGCTATGGTGAGCCGGACCGTACTCTAAACAATAATCGCACTGCTTTTCGTTTCGTCTCAATCAAAGTTTTCGTTAAGGTTTTACAACGAACACAAGATAGCTTGATGAATCGGGACCGTGCTCGCAGACTCACCATTAGGCAAGTTGGACAAGCTCGACGGATCAAAACATCTCCATCTCAAATCTTGATGGAGTCGCTTTTCGTTTCGTCTCAATCGGACTTTCCATTGAGACTCTACGACGAAAACAAGTCAACTCGACGAACGAGATCATCCGTGCCAAGCGTCTTAGATCGCCGAAGGTAGAGCTAGCTAGCTTGCCATACGGCAAGCTAAACCAAGCGCCTAGCTCGCTCGAGAGACGCTGACTTTGCCCAAAGGGTTCTTACCATCCAGATCGCCACACGGCGAGCTGAAAGGGTTCACCCGACTTGCCCTACGTTGAACTGAACCAATCCTCGATTTTCTCTCTCGAGTCTTGATTGCGCTGATTCTCGTTTCGACTCAATCGGAATTTCCTTCGGGATTTTACGATAAAACCGCGAAGACTTGTTTCTTCGTATAGGTTCGAATCAATCGTCTAAAACGGCAACGGTTGACTTAACACCAAAGTTTCCTAAACTATACGAGAAATCTGAACTCTCTAAACCCAATCCGGTTTTATGAAACTCTGCCACGCTAAGTCGAAAACATCCAATCACAAACACGTGATTGATTTTTTCTATATACAAAGCGCACCTAGTCGGTCAAATAAAACCAGCAGTGCGAAGAAACAAGAACATTAGCTCCGATGATTAAGTCTTCTCCCCGCTCTGATACTTTTGTTAGTAATTCGTCGAAGACCGGTAGGTCAGAAGACGAAGAACAAAGAATAGACGATCCCAAATCATCGATGAAACTAAGGTATGTCCGATTTGAAAATTTTTTAAGACTTTTAATTTCTCGTAGATAAGAAACGAAAACGTCTTGTAAACTGCCGTGAAACCTAGAGAACTTAGAATTTAGAGAATAGTCTATCATGCTAAGTCGTAAGCAATTTTTGTCTATCTCGATTTGTTGTTTTCTAACCATTCAGGCATAACTCGCAAACCGATCCAATCTCTCGTACAACCGAGAAACGATCGCCACGCATTCAAACGTACTCATTTCCTAAAAGAAAGAGGGAGCTAGAGACGCTGACGTTTTCTTAAAACCGACTCGCTCCTAGAAGTTTTCGTAAATCAGACATACTCCAAATCATCTCTGATCCACCATGGTCTTTAATCGACTCTGATTGTCGATCATCCCAATCCTTCAAACAAAACTCGTCTTTCTTCTTTCGCCGAACATTTTTCCTCGCATCAAAAAAAAGCTTTCTAAAATAGGCGGAAAAATATTCGGATGATGCAACGCCTCGTCGAAATCATCCCAAAAGCAAATGACAATCTAAAAACCGTATAAGCCGAGAACCTATCGCGGATTCTAAATCGGTATGGAATCAGGTTAAGAATCGCAACAGGAAAACGAAAGCCGACTAGTCATCGCATAGCCTCAATCCGAAAGTAAACCTAGGTCTTGCCCTAAACCCAGCACACTGGTCGCTAACGTCTCAAGGCATGAATCGAGATCCTAAAGGCATGTCTCTTCGTCTATATCTAAATGCTCACTCGATTTATTAAACATCCTAAAACGAGCAAACGAACAAGGCGATACACTAAGGGAAAAAGGAATGCGAGACGACAACTCGCGGACCTCCCACAATATCAACTCATATTCTTCCCGCTACATTCATACGAATAAAAAACACGCTCCTAAAAACGCAAACTGATTTTTAATAAAGCTGAAAAAACGGCAGGGACTCAGAGCCGCACACGGCCAGTCCGAAAACTATAACGGCCACGCTCGGCCAGACCAAACGGCCTACGAGGCTAGTCTCAAGGCCGGCAAAGGTCCAGATGCCATCGACATCAATATGCTCGATAACTCCTACACGACACATAACTAGACTATAAAGGTCTCACTTCGAAACAGGTCATACGAACCTTAACTCCAAAACGAACTACGTAGGCAGCCTTCACAAGGCGCAGCCCTGATCTTAAACGCTTTCCGCTCCCTGGAGAGTGGAAAGATCACTTTCAACGGACCTTTCCGACCATTAATTCTGCCTAACTTAACTAAAACTGGTTAACCCCTCGCAAGAACCTTACGCTAAAGGCTCAAGATTCTTACGAGCTGGGGGGCTAACTGTTGGGGTCAAAATCGGTACGACGGAATCAACGGCCGAAATTCCCCGCAGAAATATAAAAGGAATCGTTTTATAAAACCCGAAGAATCGTTTTATAAAACTTGAGAATCGTTTTATAAAACTTGAGAATCGTTTTATAAAACTTGAGAATCGTTTTATAAAACTCGAGGATCGTTTTATAAAACTTGAGAATCGTTTTAGAAAACCCGAGGATCGTTTTATAAAACTTGAGGATCATTTTATAAAACTCGAGAATCGTTTTATAAAAAGCGAAGAATCATTGTATAAAACTCGAGAATCGTTTTATAAAACTCGAGAATCGTTTTATAAAACTCGAGAATCATTTTATAAAACTCGATAATCGTTTTATAAAACTCGAAGATCGTTTTATAAAACTCGAAGAATCGTTTTATAAAACTCGAAGATCGTTTTATAAAACTCGAGAATCGTTTTATAAAACTCGAAGAATCGTTTTATAAAACTCGAAGATCGTTTTATAAAACTAGAGAATCGTTTTATAAAACTTGAAGAATCGTTTTATAAAACTCGAAGAATTGTTTTATAAAACTCGAAGAATCGTTTTATAAAACTCGAAGATCGTTTTATAAAACTCGAAGATCGTTTTATAAAACTCGAGAATCGTTTTATAAAACTTAAAGAATCATTTTATAAAACTCGAAGACCGTTTTATAAAACTCAAGAATCATTTTACGAAACCGCGAAAAACCGAAACAGCCGTAAAACGTGAACTAGTCGCAATTTCTGGCTTAGTTCGCCGTAAAACGTAAACCAAGCTGGCTTAGTTCGCCGATGGGCGAACTAGGAGACCCTTGACTAGTTCTCCCACCGGCGAACTAAGCCAGCCGGCTTAGTTCGCCGTTGGACGAACTAAAGACTTCCTGGACGTCCCGAGCCTCGATCTCCCGCATCCCCAATTCGAGACTTACGTCTTTCGACACGGTCACATTCTGAACCACGGCCGAAATTTCTCCCATTCCATCTTGATCCGACCTATCGTCCGAGTTTTACGATAAAAACCGTAAAACATCGTTTTCACGACAAAGAATTCGAGGAAATCGTATAAAACAGCAACGGTTAAACGGAACACCGAACATTGCCTAAACTATACGATTTATTCGAGATTTCACGTTAAAGTCGTAAAAAACACGTTTTTAATAAAAACGTCGAGTAAATCTTAAAAAACGCGTTTTTAATAAAAACGTCGAGTAAATCGTAAAACCTTACGATTAGCTCGAGGAATTTACTAAAAACGGCATCAGATCAGGAAACGATCCCGTACAAAGTCGGAAAACGGATTTATCGCAGAACGGCCCGGAAGGTCCTAAAACGCGATAAAAGCCCATCTCGCGATCTTGACGGAATCTAACCTGAAGATACGATAACGTTTTGACGGTTTACTCGCAGGAGGAAAATAAATGTCAAGCTTGAAGATAAAAGGCAGGTTTGAAGAAAAATAGAAGATTTCCGCGGAAGAAAAGGAAGGATCGAGAAAAATGGAAGATTCCCGATATACTCAAATCCGGGCGAAATGGAAAGACCGAATGGCCAAGGCGAGGAGTATATAAGTAAGAGGTTTAGGGCAGAAGCAAGGGACACGAGTTTTCAGAGCTTTCACCACCAAACTTAGCATTTAGGCAATTTTCCGTTTTCGTTATCAAGTTGCGTCTCAACTAGGGTTTTAGTCTTAGATTGCTAGAGCTAGGAATTTTGCCGACGGCTCACGCAGCTAAGGCAACTCTCGTTGTAACCGTTCTTACGCGAATTCGGAATAAGAATCCTTCTTGCTTTCAATCTCGTTTTACTTTTATATCTTTCAATTTATTCATATTAATCGCGTTCTTGGTTACTTGTCGCTGGCTTTCGCAGAGATCCGGTTCCTCTGGAAATTTAGGGTTTTCCTAACTTTCCTTATTTTACGGAAATCGACAGGTGTGAATTTCGGTTCCCACAGTTTGGCGCTAGAAGGAGGGGGGTTCGGATTACTCTTACTCATAGCCGCAAAACGCTTGACCAAAACGATGTCTGGATGTATGAAAGACAAAGTCGCAACTCGCAAAAAGACGCTGGTAAAACAACTCCAGCAGCGACTGCTCCTACAGCCAACACTCACGCAAACGCTGTAGTACTCAACAAAATCGAAAACCTAATAGCGACTCTTCGCCACGGGAAGAGCAACAAAACAAGCTCACGATTTCTATCTCAGATCACTAAGGGCAACGATAAAATCTATCAAACCCCGTAGTGTTTTTCTTATTTCGGAGTTTGACAAATCTCATGGGTTGAGCAAAAGACGTTTTCCGAGAACCTTTAGGAAACATAAAACTTGCTCTCCCAGAAACCGGAACAAACCGTAACTTACTCGCAAAATAAATCCTAGGATACTCGCGGAAAACCCTAGGCTGTTTTCGGAAAAATCCTTAGTTAACTCGCGGAAAAACCGTAGGTTATTTGCGGCAAAACCCTAGGTTGTTCGCGGAAAATCCATAGGTTACTCGCGGAGAAAGCCCTAGGTTACTCGCGGAGAAAGCCCTAGGTTACTCGCAGAGAAACCCTAGATTATTCGCAAAAAAAACCCTAGGTTACTCGCGGAAGAACCGTAGGCTACTCGCAGAATCGGGAAATACTATCCAGCCGAAAAGACAGTGAGTTGGCCAAGCAAACTAGCTTGCCATCTTGGCGAGCTGACCGGCTTTCCACCTCGTCCCAGAGGCACTGAATCTTCCCCGAGGGTCCGCACAATCCTACTCATAGCTATGGTGAGCCGGACCGTACTCTAAACAATAATCACACTGGTTTTCGTGTCGTCTCAATCGGACTTTCCGTTGAGATTCTACGACGAAAAAAAGGCAACTCGACGAATCGAGATCGCCCCCGCCAAGCGTCTTAGCTCGCCAAATGTAGAACTAGCTAGCTCGCCATACAGCGAGCTGAACTAAGCGCCTAGCTCGCCCAAGAGATGCTGACTTCTCCCCAAGGGTTCTTACCATCCAGATCGCCACACGGCGAGCTGAAAGGGTTCGCCCGACTTGCCCTACGTCGAGCTGAACCAAGCGCCTAGCTCGCCCAAGAGACGCTGACTTCGCCCCAAGGGTTCTTACCATCCAGATCGCCAAACGGCGAGCTGAAAGGGTTCGCCCGACTTGCCCTACGTCAAGCTAAACCAATCCTTGAGTTTCTCTCTCGAGTCTTGATCGCGCTGATTCTCATTTCGTCTCAATCGGAATTTCCATCAGGATTTTACGACAAAGACTTGTTTCTTCGTATAAGTTTGAATTAATCGTCTAAAACGGCAACGGTTGACTTAACACCAAAGCTGCTTAAACTATACGAGAAATCTGAACTCTCTAGACCCAATCCGGTTTTACGAAACTCTGCCACGCTAAGTCGAAAACATCCAATCATGAACACGTGATTGATTTTTTCGTTAATACAAAGCGCCCCTCGTCGGTCAAATAAAACCAGCAATACGAAGAAACAAGAACATGAGCTCCGATGTTTAAGTCTTCTCCCCGCTCTGATACTCTTGCTGGCAATTCATCGAAGACTGGTAGGTCAAAAGACGAAGAACGAAGAATAATTGATCCCAAATCATCGATGAAACTAAGGTATGTCCGATTTGAAAATTTTATTGGACTTCTAATTTTCTCGTAGGTAAGAAACGAAAATGTCTTGTAAACTGCCATGAAACCTAGAGAACTTAGAATTTAGAGAATAGTCTAGCATGCTAAGTCGTAAGCAATTTTTGTCTATCTCGATTTGTTGTTTTTTAACCATTCAGGCATAACTCGCAAACCGATCCAATCCCTCGTACAACCGAGAAACGATCGCCACGCATTCAACCGAGGGTGCTAGAGATGCTGACGTTGTCTTAAAACCGACTCGCTCCTAGAAGTTTTCATAAATCAGACATACTCCAAATCATCTCCGATCCACCATGGTCTTTAATCGACCCGGATTGTCGATCATCCCAATCCTTCAAACGAAACTCGTCTTTCTTCTTTCGCCGAACATTTTTCCTCGCATCAAGAAAACGCTTTCTAAAATAAGCGGAAAAATATTCGGACGATGCAACGCCTCGTCGAAATCATCCCAAAAGTAAAAGACAATCTAAAAACTCTCTAAGCGCTAAAGGCTGATCCAAACCGTCTGGGAAATCATCTCGAGGACTATACAGAATCTCTCGTCGCAATCATGCGGTTAGAAAATCTCTGCGAAACTTAAGAGCGAAACTCGATGATTTGCCGAAGTTATAAAGATCTTCTCAAACTTGATAAAACAAATATAAGAATCGAAATCTTTAGGCATCAAAGCCTTGATCTCATTTTCCGTCAAACCAAGTAAGTCACGGAATAAAGTCAAGAACATTTGCGGCGAAAGAAAAATCGAGAACACAAAGCAGCAATAGAGAACACGTCCTCCCTCCTCCCCGACTGATCTTATTGCTGATTATGTGATTCATTTCGTCCGAGAAACCCGCTAAAACATTTTGCGACTAGATCTCGGTGAAATAACATTTGGTAAAACTCCGCGAGTGACTCCGAAAAAACCATCACCGAAGAATCAAAAACTAAGCGGAAAGGTTTCTCGAAAAATCTGTGGAAACATTGTTGACCCAATGCTTCGTGTCGATTACTAAATTCATCGCCCGTTGCCTACGCAAGAAATCCTTCGTATAGTCAGGATCATGTCATAACGAAGTAACTTTCAAAGTAAACGTAACAGGTTTTGCGAAATGTACTTTGCTTATAGCGAGAACAAAGCTATACGATCCGGCACTGGGCGGCCAATCTAAACTTTGCCTCCTCGCGACACGATATGAAAGATCTCACTCTTTAGCCCATCGGTTCACGAGCATCCGCCCTCATTCCTCCCATTTACATCCGAGAATGAGACCGCCCCGCAAACGACTCCGCACGGGCTCTGCATCGAGCTTCTTAGGATCTGTCTCCCTCGAGTAAAAAAGAAACAACTTCCATCAAACAAAGGAAAGATTATACAAAACTTTCATTGTATAAATCAAACCTACAACGGAAAAACGTTTTCAATAACCACGGGTATACTTGGCATATCAAGCTCGACAAACGCTACTTGGCTATTGTCTGATCGCGCTTCACTTCAATGCCAAGTTTACAAACCGACTCGACCTTTTCGATAGCACGAAAGTTTCGTGGTCTAATCCTCTACCAAATACAACCTTGGCTGTGCGGCTGAACACAACCTTCACGCCAAGCCAATACATTCAACGGATAATGCAAACTTGTCGAAAATCGGCTAAGTTCTGTATTCTCGCGATTCACTCTATTCCCGAAGCAAGTTGCCTACAAAATCCGACGTATAAGAGAACACTCGTACCAGAGCTCCTAAAGCCATACGAATCTCGGAAGGCAACACTTCAAAACGCACCGTAACGAAAAACGCTTCATTTCGGGGAAACAACTTACGCGGCCTCTCGGTCCTAATTGCTCTAGCACAAATCATAAAACTACCTAACATCCAAACAAGAATGTAAGTTTTAATTGCGAATATCCGCAAACGAACCATGGTGTTCCTGCAAAGCAGGGCTAAGACAAAACCCTCGCAACACCGCACAACATCTTCGAGCCCGCAAACGTTCCGAACACGAAACGCGGCATATAAAATAAAAACCAACTTTCGGCACTGCGAGACGTCGCAAACGCCCGGAGATTAGTTTTTCGACACAAATACCTTCCTCGATAAAGTCATTTTCTTGGAAGACCTAACAGTCCGTTCGCGACTATTAAATACGCAAAACTTCTTAACGTACGTATCCTTCGCGAAGGCCGAAACTACGTAAACATCTATCACTTAAAAACAGTTCGTTGCTGATCACAACGAACTCGCAACAGTCCTAAACAAACTTAAGTTATCTCGCAGAGATAGCTCTCGAACACCCGACAGAAGGGTAATAGCGCTTTAAAAGAAATCCAAACTTTTGGTCAGCACTTCCGGGAAACTTAGAAATTGTTCCCGGTGAGATGCTCGGTTCCAACCAGACGAATCGTATAAGCCGAGAACCTATCGCGGATTCTAAATCGGTATGGAATCAGGTTAAAATCGCAACAGGCAAAACGAAAGCAGACTAGTCATCACATACCCTCAATCCGAAAGTAAACCTAGGTCTTGCCCTAAACCCAGCACACTGGTCGCTAACGTCTCAAGGCATGAATCGAGATCCTAAAGGCATGTCTCTTCGTCTATATCTAAACGCTCACTCGATTTATTAAACATCCTAAAACGAGCAAACGAACAAGGCGATACACTAAGGGAAAAAGGAATGCGAGACGACAACTCGCGGACCTCCCTCAATATCAACTCATATTCTTCCCGCTACATTCATACGAATAAAAACATGCTCTTAAAAACGCAAACTGGGGGGCTAACTGTTGGGGTAACAATCGGAACGACGGAATCAATGGCCGAAACTCCCTGCAGAAATATAAAAGGAATCGTTTTATAAAACCCGAAGAATCGTTTTATAAAACTCGAGAATCGTTTTATAAAACTTGAGAATCGTTTTATAAAACTCGAGGATCGTTTAATAAAACTCGAGAATCGTTTTATAAAACCCGAGGATCGTTTTATAAAACTCGAGGATCGTTTTATAAAACTCGTGAATCATTTTATAAAACTCGAAGAATCATTGTATAAAACTCGAGAATCGTTTTATAAAACTCGAGAATCGTTTTATAAAACTCGAGAATCGTTTTATAAAACTCGATAATCGTTTTATAAAACTCGAAGATCGTTTTATAAAACTCGAAGAATCGTTTTATAAAACTCAAAGATCGTTTTATAAAACTCGAGAATCGTTTTATAAAACTCGAAGAATCGTTTTATAAAACTCGAAGATCGTTTTATAAAACTCGAGAATCGTTCTATAAAACTCGAAGAATCGTTTTATAAAACTCGAAGAATCGTTTTATAAAACTCGAAGAATCGTTTTATAAAACTCGAAGAATCGTTTTATAAAACTCGAAGATCGTTTTATAAAACTCGAGAATCGTTCTATAAAACTCGAAGAATCATTTTATAAAACTCGAAGACCGTTTTATAAAACTCGAGAATCGTTTTACGAAACCGCGAAAAACCGAAACAGCCGTAAAACGCAAACTAGTCGCAACTAGTTCGCCCACCGGCGAACTAAGCCAAGCTGGCTTAGTTCGCTGATGGGCGAACTAGGAGACCCTTGACTAGTTCGCCGGTGGGCGAACTAGTCCCACTTGACTATTTCGCCGGTGGGCGAACTAGTCCCACTTGACTAGTTCGCCGGTGGGCGAACTAGTCTCGTCCTGACTAGTTCGCGCACCGGCGAACTAAGCCAGCCGGCTTAGTTCGCCGTTGGACGAACTAGAGACTTCCAGGACGTCCCGAGCCTCGATCTCCCACATCCCCGATTTGAAACTTACGTCTTTCGACATGGTCGCATTCTGAACCACGGCGAAAATGTCTCCCGTTCCATCTCGATCCGACCTATCATCTGAGTTTTACGATAAAAACCGTAAAACTTCGTTTTCACGACAAAGAACTCGAGGAAATCGTATAAAACGGAAACGGTTAAACGGAACACCGATCATTGCCTAAACTATACGATTTATTCGAGATTTCTCGTTAAAAACGTAAAAAAACACGGTTTTAATAAAAACGTCGAGTAAATCGTAAAAACGCGTTTTTAATAAAAACGTCGAGTAAATCGTAAAACCTTACGATTAGCTCGAGGAATTTACTAAAAACGGCATCTGATCAGGAAACAATCCCGTACAAAGTCGGAAAACGGTTTTATCGCAGAACGGCCCGGAACGTCCTAAAACGCGATAAAAGCCCATCTCGCGATCTTTACGGAATCTAACCCGAAGATACGATAACGTTTTGATGGTTTACTCGCAGGAGGAAAATAAATATCAAGCTTGAAGATAAAAGGCAGGTTTGAAGAAAAATAGAAGATTTCCGCGGAAGAAAAGGAAGGATCGAGAAAAATGGAAGATTCCCGATATACTCAAATCCGGGCGAAATGGAAAGACCGAATGGCCAAGGCGAGGAGTATATATGTAAGAGGTTTAGGGAAGAAGCAAGGGACACGAGTTTTCAGAGCTTTCACCACCATACTTAGCATTTAGGCAAATTTCCGTTTTCGTTATCGAGCTGCGTCTCAACTAGGGTTTTAGTCTTAGATTGCTAGAGCTAGGAATTTTGCCAACGGCTCACGCAGCTAAGGCAACTCTCGTTGTAACCGTTCTTACAAGAATTAGGAATAAGAATCCTTCTTGCTTTCAATCTCGTTTTTATTTTTATATCTTTCAATTTATTCATATTAATCGCATTCTTGGTTACTTGTCGTTGGCTTTCGCAGAGATCCGGTTCCTCTGGAAAATTAGGGTTTTCCTAACTTTCCTTATTTTACGGAAATCGACAGGTGTGAATTTCGGTTCCCACAAAGGTCATGATCTTATTTGAAGTGGTGAATTTATCTCTTATGAAGAAGCGGTAGACTATCCAGTACATGGAGAGCTCCTGGTCAGTGGAAGGTCATTGAAAGTTCACTCCATACCAGAGGAAAATGACCAAAGGGATAATCTCTTTCACACTCGTCCCTATTTATGATAATGTTTGTAGCTTGATTATAGATGGTGGAAGTTGTACTAATGTGGCTAGTGAATCTCTCGTAGAAAAATGATACAAACTCAAATTACGATAAGCAGCAACTTACTCTCTCAAATAAGAGATCTATTGTAGTATTTAAGGATAGAATCCACAAGGAGCTAAGAAACCACTTAAATCTAATCAAGTAATAATAGTAAGTGAATATTAAATGTAAAACTGCAGTAAACAGGAAATAGTAAATATTATAGTTGAGCAAGAAAATTACTCGACGGAATGGAATGAGGGTTTGAACTTAAATGGAAATGTGTTAGACTTAGGGTTTTTATTCAGGTGTTAGAGATTATAAGCCTATAGGTGCTAATTAGTTGTTTGCATGGTATTAAAGAGCTTAACTATCTTAATAACAGATTTACTAAATTTTTCCTTAATAAATAGGCTATTGACTAGAATGTTATTAACCCAAACAAGAATGTTCGATCAATAACAGTGTCGGTCGCTTATTTTATAGGAATATTGATCGATACACTTTACTCGACGTTGATCAATTTCCAATGGGAATATTGTGGGAGTCGATTTCACCCTACTGTCAAATAAATCGTAAATAAGGAAACTTCGGGAAAACCCTAAGTTTCCAGAGGAACCGGCTATCTGCGAGAACCGCACAACGAAAATAAGATGACGAAAATACTTAGAATTTAAATGAGAATAAACGAAAATAGAGAGCAAAGAGGTTCTTATTCCGAATCTGCGTTGAAC
>CAKOAT010221599.1:24591-43441 GCA_932364175.1 Eruca vesicaria subsp. sativa | reverse complement strand
GTATTGATGACAATGGCAATCTTGTAATTACTTGAAGATGATGAGGGTGAGAGAGTAAATATGTTATTTTTGAAAAAAAAAAAAAAAAAATTGATGGCATTTTCGTGAATTATATGAACTTGTGGGGTGAATTGGGAAAAATAAAATTCCAAAAAAAAAGGAGGTTAGTTTTGTGGTTGACTTCAAGTTTCAGGTCAATTCTGCAAAAACCCCATAAGTATTTATAGTATCTATTAAATATTTGAATATATTTGGGTTTAGATTATTTATAGTATCTATTAAAAGTTTTATTATGAAATGTGTATTAAACTTTTAAAAGTTAAATTATAAACATTAAATGCTCAATTCAAATGTATGTCAAAGGCATATAGTTTAAATTCAAACGTATTAGTATAGTTTTGCAAAGATTTTGTATTTGAATACTCTTACATTTTTTTTGAACACTAAGTTTATAATTTTTTTATCAAATCATGAAAAATTAATTTTAAATATAAAACACTAATATAAATAAAATAATTTTGCGAATAGCGTGGGTAAGGGTCTAGTTAGATTTATAAAATGCATATTCTTCCCTGCATATGGCATATTTGAATTTATTGTAACATGGAGGGGAAGCAAATCATCGTCCTATATTATTGGAACCCATATAATATAATATATCATTTTAAGGAAATAAATTATAATATTAGTACATATGCGTTGTGAAATGATGATAGGATGGCATATATTAAGGAGTGGTATTAGGATCAAAGTCTCTACGCTCCACTAGCCTTGTTTGATTCTTCAAGGCATAGCAAAGAAATGGCACATGGGTGCATTCAGCTTTCTTCCTTGCTTCCCTTTTCTCTTTGTCTACTTTATTTTATCCTCCCTTTTCTTTCAAATTTAATTGGCGACGTTTAAGAATTTGGTGATAATACGGTTTATTAGATAAAGTAAGAAAGAGCTAGCGGTTTAAGATTGGTGATTTTTGCGTTTCTAGACCGATTATATTACGAAAAGTAAACTATAAGATGTTATGATTTTATAAAAGCAAGTTATCTAAAGTATATCACTATATGTGTTTAATGCAGTTGTGATCAAACTTGATCATATTTTTGATGAAGATATATAGAGACTAGAATAATGTATTAGTCATGATAGATCTTTAGCATAGTGAATGAAACATATGCTTAGGTTCGAAAATTAAAATTATTAATGTCTCTTTATCTTTCAAATTGATTAAAAATATATGTATAGAATCATCTCACTTTTAAATTTGAAATTTGTTTGAAATCCTATAAATATTAGAGTTAACGGTTACATTCTGGTTCTAGACCTATGATATCTCAAAACACACATACCATAAAATGTTCTAGATTGACGTTATGTTATAGTTTTGGTGTAGTTTATGACTCTTAAGGGATGTTACACGTGTTCTATGTTAGTGGAAATGATGTATATTTTCGTACAAATGCATATAATGATTAGCCGTAAAATTCATAACGCGGTTCGTCCGCCATAATTGTGTTGGTAGATCCGTTTATGGCTGCCCACATAACCTACTATTTGCAGATCAAGGCAATAACGTCGCCGTTTGTCCGGAAAAAAACTGTATAACCGGAAAGTAAACGTTTAAAATAGCGTTATCCGCATCTTGTAGTAGAGTTGGTAGCCACAAAACCAACCCTAACAGATTGTAAATACTATCAAAAGAAAATATTACAATATTCCCGAGTAGCAGTAGACCCAATGTATTGGTATTTTCCAGCAATATTTTAGGAGTTATTCTTAGGTTCATCCCCTAGGGTGAACCTCTAGGTTCACCAACCAATATAATAGTGTTATTTCATTCTTTTTTTTTTTTTGAAACAATGATAGTGTTATTTCATATTTGATATTTTTTTTAAAAGGAAATAAAATCTTGTTAAGTTATATTATGGTTTTAAAATAAAAATAGAAAAAATAATATAAAAAATAATAATATTTAGAAAACGAAAAAAGAAAACTAAAAAATAATATTTAATACTAAAACACTAAACCCTAATCCTAAACCCTAAACCTTAATACTAAACCCTAAACCCTAATCCTAGACGCTAAATCCTTGGGTAAATCATAAACCCTTTGGAAAAATCTTAATCCTTGGGTAAATTAATACAAACCACTTATACTATTTTTTATTTATTTTTATCTTTTTATTTTAAACCCATGTTTTTATTTTAAAGATATATTAAAAGATTTTTTGTTCTAAATTGTTTTTTGCAATTATTACTGTTTTTATTTTTATCTTTTATTTTAAAACATAACATAATGTTAAAATACATTTTTAAAGAATTTTTTCATTTTTTTGTAAATATGATTATTCTTATTTATTTTTTTCTAGTTTTATTTTAAAAACATAATATAACTTGACAAGATTTTGTTTTTTTTTTTAAAAGATATCAAATATGAAATAACACCAATTGGTTGCTGAACCTAGAGATTCATTTTAGGGGGTAAACCTAAGAATAAGTCATATTTGTGTTTGTAGTGGACGCAAGCATGTGAGCACAAAACTCTAGTCAATTAATAAATCGTTTAAGTGAGATTGCAGAATTTCCGACTCAGGAATATCAAATTGTATACATTGTAATTTTATAGAAATATTCACCAACATAACCTGAATTTAACCACTACACTAAAATAGCTTCACAATTTCTGGATCTCTTAAATTTTATATTCCCTCTGTTTTAATATAAGTGTCACTCTACAGCTATGCACACGGATTAAAGAAACAATTAATTTTACATATTTCTTATATAAAAACACAATTACCCACACACCTAACCATATTTTAACCAATAGAAAAACAAATTACATAATACAATTAATAAATTTTGCATTGAAAACCGAAAACAACACTTATTTTGTAACTCAAAAAATTCTCTACAACGACATTTGATATAAAACGGAGGGAGTATAGGTTAGAGGGTGTTCAACAAAGTTTTCTTGTCATTTTTGTTTTGAAACCAAAAAGTGTGTAGACTCATAAGACCGGGAAAGTAGCTCTTTATTCCTAACTTAAAGGCTGATATTCTTAGGTGATATCTCTAAGAATATGATTCTAAATATTAGTGAAAATAGCAGTTTACAAGTTCATATACTTTTCTTATCGTCGTGGTCCATTGATTTTTACAAAGCCAACTAACCTTACTTGAGAGAAAAGAGAAGAAGCATTATCCCTCGAGAAAAGAAAAAGGGTAACAAACATATATTTGGGACATCGAACATTTTCCTTCTTTTCATGCGTAAAGCATCTAACCTTCGCTAATTACTAATTACACCTTTTTCTTACTAATCCTACAATTAAAGATTAGTGACCACGGCAACATATTTTAATCATCTTTCTCAAAAACCTATTTTAATCACCATTTTGACTATCTACCTTATATTTTATTATTTTATATTTATATCTATTTTTTAGGGAGAATTTCAATTATACCAATTTGTTGGTACCATTTTTCATGTTTACCATCAACAAAGTAACATTTTCAAAAATACACATTTTATTAAAGGATAAAAGACTCTTATATCCTTGTTCTTTATATATATATATATATATATATTAAATAAAATATTAACCCTAAACCATAAAACATCAATTCTAAATTCTAGATCCTAAAAAGTAAACCCTAAACCCTAAAAATGAACCCTAAACCCTAAAAATGAACCCTAAACCCTAAAATATCAATTCTAAACCTTAAACCTTAAACTCTAAACCCTAAAAGTAAACCCTAAACCCTAAAAAATCAACACTAAACCCTAAACTATCAATCCTAAACCCAAAACCCTAAATTCTAATAGTACTTTGACTATTAAAATTTTAATGGTAAAGTTGGTTAGTGTAAAGTTGAAAAGTTGTATCTTGAAAGTGTTATTTCTGGCAATTTCCCTACTTTATATTGTATCATGTTTTGACAATGCCTGTTGTTTCACAATATAAATATTTATATTTTGAAAATAATGTTTTAACTATTAAAAACTGTGTGACCAATTATATTTATAATATTTTGGATTACTAATTTATATTTTAATATATTTATGAAAATATGTTTTAGTCTTTTATTTTATCAAAAAGATCAAACATTTTAAACATAGAGAATAGTAGAAATTAGAAATGTCTCTCCATACCATGTATATAGTATATATATATATATATATATATATTTAGACCATCTCCAAAAGATACTCTATAACTTCAGATATGAAGTTTTTGGTTCTCCAAAAAGGAATTCTAAAACTTCAAATTTGAAATTTTGAGTTGTGAAACTTCAAATATAGAAAGCTACTCAAAACTTCAAATTTGAAGTTTCATTTTTTATTTCCATTTGGATCCTTACAATTATACATTATATTTATAATTATTATATATTTTATGGTTATCATTTTAACCCTTAAAAATTATCATCTCATAAATATTTCGAATTTTGTTTTATAAATTTAAATTTTACACATATTTTTTTTTGTTAAAAAACAACAAGATAAGATTTAAAATAGTAAAAATTAGAACTAGACAACAACAATATTACAAGACTTAGTGTGGTATTTTATATTTACAGTTTAATATTTAATTATATATTTCTATAAATAATTTCATGTTTTAGTGTAACATTTTGTCTTTTAATATTGTTGTAATATTTTTATATATGTGCTAGTTATTTATAAAAGTTTTATGAATTTAAACTAATTATGACAAATATAAGGATTATAGTATAAAATACAAATAGTTTTAAAGTTAAGTTTGAAGTTTTGCTTTTGGCATATAACACCTACAAACTTTATATATAAAATTTTGCAAATTCTAAAATAGAGTGTTTTTTTGGAGATGTTTTTATATGTGAAAGAACAAATCTGAATGATGTTCACTCTTCTTTAAAGGTTAAATTATATTTTGACAAAAGAATATAAACCAAAATATAAATCTAAAAAGAGAACTTGTGGATCGTATAGTCTTATTAATGAAACATAAAAGAAAAATAATAAATTGAACAATAATAAAACTGCCATTAAACTCCTTCCAGACAAATCTTAGAAATAAATTAAAAAATAAAAAAGTTGGATACCGTTGAATGTCAACTAATAAATTCTACTAAAACTTTCTTCTAAAAAATTCTAAATTTTCCCATAATACAATCAATCACTTTTGTATACACTTTTCTTTTTATATATAGTTAAATACAAAATGAAGGTAACCTTTCCACTGTAAGCTACAATAGAGAAAAAACAGTAGAAAACATAGTACCAATATGGAATTGTGTTTAAGATAGTTTATTAATCTTAAAAGTAAGCATGTTGGAAGTCAGTGTTTAAGAAAGAGATGATGAGATTAATTAATGCTAATCTTTTCCCTCATCCTCTCGCTGTCTTGTCAAATCTATTAGAGAGAGAGAGAAACAACTGTAACAGCATTTAAATCTCTTTTCTCTCTAAAATCTCACATTCTCATCTCTCTCACTACAAAAAATAAAGAAAAAGAAAGAAGACGAAACAGTTCTCTCAAGTCTCTCTCTCTCTCTCTCTGTAGCCTCTAGGTTAGCATCATTCTCTCCTCGTGTTGGGAGCAGAACTCTCTCTCTCGAAATCTGCATTATTCAACTCATTACTGCTGATACTTTTTGTTTTTGGACTGTATCATTTTGGATCAGATCGGAGATATGTCGGATGTTTCCGGTGACGGAGATGTATCGGCGAATGCAACTGAACCAACGACGGCGTCGTATCCGTCACTGACTGTGTCGGCGTCGTACAAGGAGAGCGGCGGAGGAGGAAAAAGCTCGTCGAAGAGAAGGCCAATTAGGCCGAGCTTCGACGCAGCGGCGGACAATGAGTTCATAACTCAGCTACATGGCTCGGATCCAGTTAAAGTGGAGCTTAATCGACTTGAAAACGAAGTTAGAGGTTTGTGAAAGAAAAAAAAAACAATGCTTTGCTTCGATCTATAGTTATTTATGCGTCGATTCGGTGATGATTCTTTTTTTTTTTTGGGGATGTGCAGATAAAGATCGAGAGTTAGGGGAAGCACACGCTGAGATCAAAGCGCTTAGGTTGTCTGAGAGGCAGAGAGAGAAAGCTGTTGAAGAGGTTTCTTCTTCGTCTTCTTCTTGTCTGATTGTCTTTTTTTCTGTTTAGCAATTCTTTAAAGGGATGGTCATGTCTGATTTTTTTTCGTATTGTGTTTGTTTGAAACTCAGCATTCTTTTAAGGAAGTTTCTGTCTGATTTGTTGTTCTTATCTGATTTTTTTTCTTCCGTATAGCAATTCTTTAAAGGAAGTTCTTGTCTGATTTGTTGTGTTGATGTTCTTGTCTGATTTTTTTTTTTTTTGTGTGTTGTGTTCGTTTGAGATTTAGCAATTCCTTAAAGAAATTTCAATCATTTTTTTATTTGTTTTTGGTAAATTCTATTTTTTTGGATTCAGCTTATTAATAATGGTTGTTGCTACATTTCCACATCTGAGTTCCACAAAACCTTAAGTTTTTTTATCATGAAATTGTTTAGGTGCATTTAGAATCTTACTGCCACTTTGTTTTTCGAACAATTATTACATCATGTGTGTGTTCTTGACTTTTATGTTTAATAATGTCTGAGATTTGTAGACTAGACCTGTTATCTGTACATTCTCTTTCATTATCGCGTGGACTGACTTTTCTTCTTATTTGTGAATGTTAGCTTACTGAGGAGCTTGCTAAGCTGGATGAGAAGCTCAAGCTGACCGAATCCATCCTCCAGACCAAAGTATTGTTCGATAATCCTTCTTTATCTCGATTATATTCATCTCTCATTTTCTATACTAAAACAGATATGTTATTAACCGTATTGCAGAATTTAGAAATCAAGAAAATCAATGAGGAGAAGAAAGCATCAATGGCTGCTCAGTTTGCAGCTGAAGCCACCTTAAGAAGAGTCCATGCTGCACAAAAAGATGATGACATGCCTCCAATTGAAGCCATCCTTGCTCCATTAGAAGCTGAGCTTAAGCTTGCACGATCTGAGGTATTTTTTACATTGCCTTTTTATAAGTTTAATTGCGTATTCTCTAATGAAGTCACTGGATCAAATGTTCTTTTTTTATTCTGAATAGATTGGGAAACTTCAAGAAGATAACAGGGCTTTGGATCGTCTGACTAAATCAAAGGAAGCTGCCTTACTTGATGCTGAGAGGACCATTGAAGGTGCCCTGGCTAAAGCAGCCATGGTTGATGATCTCCAAAATAAGAATCAGGAGTTGATGAAACAAATAGAAATCTGTCAGGTTCTGTAGTTGTCATCTTATTCTTTTTATGTGTACACTAAACACTCTAGAAAACAATCTGAATAATTTGATTTCATGTGATAGGAAGAAAACAAAATTCTGGACAAGATGCACAGGCAGAAAGTTGCCGAAGTTGAGAAGCTCACTCAGACCGTACGAGAGCTGGAAGAGGCTGTTCTTGCAGGTGGTGCTGCTGCAAATGCCGTGAGGGATTACCAGCGGAAATTCCAAGAGATGAATGTAACTATGCCAAAAATAGAGCCATAAAGTCCCTAGTTTCTTGCTACAAGAATTGTCCATTGATGAAGACATTCTACTCTTGCTTTGTCTTTTAGGAAGAGAGGAAAACTCTTGACAGGGAGCTCGCACGTGCAAAGGTTACAGCAAACAGAGTTGCCACGGTGGTAGCAAATGAGTGGAAAGATGGTAACGATAAAGTGATGCCTGTGAAGCAATGGCTTGAAGAAAGAAGGTTTCTACAGGTTTAGTTACATATCAAGGCCCTTCTCCCCTAGATACTTAGGATGCAAATTACTTTGAGGGACAGCCATGTCAACATTCTAAGCTCCTGATTCTCAACTCTTTTGCAGGGAGAAATGCAGCAACTTCGTGATAAGCTTGCCATAACAGATCGAGCTGCTAAATCCGAAGCACAGTTAAAAGTAATAATTGTTATGCATTAGTCAGTTTCTCTAATTTGATCTTGTGACACGAAGACAAGACGTAAAATATTTGTTTGTGCACTTACCAGGAAAAGTTTCAACTGCGGCTTAAAGTACTTGAGGAGACACTCAGAGGAACATCAACCAGGAACACATCAGAGACACGAGGCATGAGTAACGGACCCTCTCGCAGGCAGTCCCTTGGTGGATCTGACAACTTACAAAAGCTTCCATCAAACGGTTCCTTTTCAAAGAAAGCTCCAGTTTCTCAGATGAGACACTCCTTGTCTATTAACTCAACTTCTGTGTTGAAGAATGCTAAAGGAACATCTAAGTCATTTGATGGAGGAACAAGATCTTTGGACAGGGGCAAGGCACTCTTGAACGGACCTGGGAACTATTCTTTCAAAAAGGCTGCTGATGATGATGCTAAGGAGCCAGAGTCAGCTAATGGGTGGAAAGAAACTTCGGAGGAGAAGCCACAAAGTGAAAACCCTGCAGCAACGACTGAGGATAGCGTCCCAGGTGTTCTGTATGATTTGCTACAGAAAGAAGTAGTTTCTTTGAGGAAAGCATCTCATGAAAAAGACCAAAGCCTTAAAGACAAAGATGATGCCATCGAGGTATAGTTTTTTTTACATGTGTTTCTTCTACTGTTAGTGTTGGAAACGGAGTGAGTAATGATAATTTTTTGAGGTTTGTAGATGCTGGCGAAGAAGGTGGAAACATTAACAAAGGCAATGGAGGTTGAAGCGAAGAAGATGAGAAGAGAAGTGTCTGCGATGGAGAAAGAAGTGGCTGCTATGCGTGTGGAGAAAGAACAGGACAACAGAGCTAAAAGGTTTTCAACTAGCAAGACCTCATCTAACACTGCCCAGATTCTTGCGGCAAGGTCTAGTTTTAACTTTCTAGGTCACTATATATATATAATTATTTGATAGAATTTGATTATTCAAACTGAATATTGTGTTTGGATATGTGCAGAGCTACTGGACGAAGCAGCTTAACCAAGAGTAGCCAGTGAGATAGCAAGTAAAAGAATCTATATAGGCTCTTGTTATTTAACTTGTTTTTACTTGATTGTATTGCCTTATAACTTAGAATGCTTATGATCCTATCGTCACACACTCACACCTTAGATGGGGGGTTGAACTTGGTTAGAGAGGTGAGAAGAAAAGCCGAGGGAGGGAGGAGAGAAATGTTGACATTTTGGGATTAACATGTTCGTCTCGTTTTCGGAAGTTAGTAGTTTGTGTTGTTTGTGTGTGTATAGGTTAGAGAGCCTTTGTATTGGCTTCTCTATAGAGAGAGTTTGTGATTCCTTATTTGTTTGTACTCTACTTTCAGTCTTGGTGTGATTATTCGTTTGTGTGTTGGGTTTGCTGATGAATGATTTTATATAATTGCTTTTATTCATATACTGTATACTCTGCTCTCTTTATTCTAATGACTAGTTACAGTAAACCACAGTCAAATTTTGAGAAAAAACAAAAGGAAAATCCATAAAAAAACATTTCCCTATATATTAAATTATAAGTCACTTTAGTAATTTCTGTTGATGTGTTGCTCATAAGTTAACCTTCAAGAAATTGTTATAATTTGAGTGGTCGATGATTTTTAAATTTTACTTATTTAAATTAGATCTAAAAATTTAGGGTAAGTCTAAAATCATTTAACTTCACTTACCATATAATCAAAAGAATATTACAAATAACAATTTATGGCAACTAATTTTCAAAATTTTAGAAAGATTAATAATGTTTTATTTCTTATATTTAATATTTATAAACTATAAAATAAAATGAAAGAAGTTTTATATAAGTTATTTATAATAATTTTATACTTTATTTGATGAAATGTATTCGAATATAATTATATAATAACTATTTTAAATACTACAAAATCCAAACATGTTTATTAATATGATTTTTAAATTACTTATTGTTGTTTACGGAATAAATTTATCAGAAATTTAAAATAATTTATAAAATGTTATAAATTATTTATAAAAAATATAAATTCTACTATATATTGATTTCGCATAAGTGATTTTTTAATGTATCGATCATAAATGAACTCTTAAAATTGTTATAATTTGATTGGTCGATGAATTTTAATTTTATTTACTATAATTATATCTAAAAGGGAAATATAATTTAATTACCAATTAATATCACTTTTCAAATAATCTACATAATATAAGAAATAATTATTTATGGCAACTAATTGTTTTTTCTTATGAAGTTTGAAATTTATTAATCATTGTAGAAAAAGGTAACTCATTTTATTAAAAACTGAATTTTGAATATTATATAAAAATAATTTTAGTAAAAATATTTCAAATACAAAATATCAACAGATATTTAAAATATTAATATTCATCTTTTTCAAAAAAAAAAATATTCTTTAAAAATATTTAACAGTAAACACATATTCAATTTTTATTATGAAAAAATATCTTAATTTAACAAATTATATATACTAAATATATTGTTACAAAACATTCAAACCCGCAAAATTGCGGGCATCCACCTAGTTGAATATTAATTTACTCGTACTTCAAATTTTAAATTTTTTTCACTAACATTTTTAATTTCGAAAGTGATATTTGTAAGACAAAAAAACCTTTCAAAATAAAAAATTGATCGGTTGTACAGGTAAAAATAGTGTATTAGTTTCTTTTTCAAAAAATAATTATCTAATTAAGTAAATAAATAAAAAAATAAATAAGATTCTGAAAATTAAATAAAATTCTGAAAATTTAATAGAAACTCATATTAAATAAACATTCAATTTTTTTTAAAAATTGTTCAGAAAATTAAATAAAAATTATAAAATTAAATAAATATTTACAAAATTGATTAAAATACAAAAAAAAGACTAAAACATATTTTTAAATTATAAAAAATTAAGAGAATTCAATAAGCAAACTATTTTTTGTTATAATTTTTTTTTGTCGACGCCCATTTTGTAAGATCAAGTAGTAGACAGACTTGAGCCGTTCCGTAGAAATGCTCTGTCCGGCTGGGTCTGATCTATATGGGATTAGAGAATACCACTATTTCTCGCCTTTTTATTATAAATTAAAAATATCATATCATTGTTTACAATAACAATTTCAAATATATTACTTATGACGATGATGGGTTTTCACTTAATCATTAACAATAATGGTTTTTGGAATATCTCTGATGATAGTTTTTGACATCATCGTTGAAAATCTAAAAAAAAAAACTATTTTGAACTTTTGAATTTTCAATTTTTTTTGAAATTTTATGAGTTTTTTTGTAGTTTTTCTGTATTTTAATTTGGTCTTATTACTCTTTAATTTTTAGTTATTATTTAATTTTCTAAATATTTATTTAGTTCTGAACTTAAAAAACACAATGTTATTTATTTATAATAAATTTTATTAAATTTCTGAATTATTTTAAAATTTTAGAATTTTATTTAATTTTTTGTTTGCTTTATTAGTTATATAATTTTTTTCTATAAAAGAGAACTGACACATCATTTTTTTATTGTATTATTGGTCATTATTATTTTGGAAGTTTTTTTGTGATACAAATATTATTTTGAAGGTTAAAAATGCTAGTAAATTTTTTTAAGGTTTAAAGTGGTAGTATGTGAAATTTTGATTTTTTTTAATGTGATTTTCCCAAGAAAATAAATAATAGCACAACAAAGAAACTATGAGCCCAATAACAAAAAGACCCATTATAGGCCCAGATGACCCAAAGATTGAGCTAGGGTTTACTCACAAGTCTGCCTCCCTCATTCTAGTGGCGTATAAATAAGTAGTGATGAAATCGTAGCCTAATAATTCCATTCATCTCCTTCGTTGATTCTTTCAACTTCATCTTTTAGTTTGTTCATAGAATTTTTCAATTTCATTCTGTTTATGTCTTTCTATCGAGTTTTATTCGTTTCTATCAAGTATTTGCCTCCGATGATGATCAAAACATAACTTTCGTTCTTCCGAGATTTTATATCATGCGGATAATTTATGGAGACCTGAACTGAGTGGAGGCAACTCTTTTTCATAAACTGTTCTTATAATTTAGTGATAGTTTTCTTAGATTAAGATTTTTATTTTTTTTAAGTTATTTGAATGGAATACTCTGATGATGTTAAAACTATTAACTTTCGTTCTCCTGAGATTTCAATGTGCTGAAAAATAATTGGAGACCTGAACTGAAGAGTTTCTCAACTAAGAAAAGTTTTGCTTTTTGCTATCGTGATTGTTTACTTCATATATAATTTCTTAAAATTAATTAATTTGCAGCATCAAACAATTTTGTATTACTTTTTTATATATTTGCCGAAAAAAGTCTGTATTTTGTAACGAGTTATTGCTGGTTCATTAAGGAATTTGAGAGATCTACTAGCCTTGGGTTAATCGATTGATTATAAACACCCCAAGATTCACTTTGATTTTCAATACAAGTTAGGAAAATGGCAATAGAGATTGATTATAAATACCCATAGTCGTCTCTCTGATGACGATCAGCACCCCAAGCAACGCCTCTGATGACGATCGGCACCCCAAGCAATTAATATTTTCCAGGGAGAGAATTAATTAGTCCAAAAGATTGAGAATTTATAACAAATGCCGATCATATTGAATTAAGTAAGTTTAATTCATTAGTGAAACCATTTGTTGAATTATCTTAACTAGTGAGGATAATTGTCCATATACAATGTATTTGTTTTCTCTTTGATCAAAATTTAACTGATCATCCATTTTGGTTCTTTAATAGAAGTTGTGGAGTGCAAATTTGGGCATTTCGATGATCGAACTTGGGACCTCTCGCACCCATAGCGAGAATTCTACCACTGAAACAAACGCCGATGTTACCTTCAAATAAACTTTAATATAAAAATATTATGGGCCCTACTTACTACAATTTGTCTGTGATCGCAAAAAGTAAAAGCACTACAAAAAAAATTGATGTGCGTTCGGACAATCAAATTCTCGCATCCAAAGTGAGAATTCTACCACTAAACTAAGGGAAATTGTTAAAAGTAGCATTTTGATAATACCATTTTTCACTTTTACATTAACCAATATTACACTCAAAATTTTGATAAGTAAAAGACTATAATACTTCTAGTTAATTAAACCTAAATCTACCTCCTTCTCTTTCCTACGGTTTCTTCTCGACGACGAGGCGAGAGAGAAGTGTCGTAGATCTTCACGGAGATGTCGCCGATTGTGGCAATGAGTACGGAGTCGTGAGATTCTGACCAGGAGACGTTGTAAACTGCGTTCTCAGATGGTGTTCAAGGCGCCGTTCAACGGCTATGAATCCCGCTTCATCGTCTACTTCGCTTCTCCGACGAGTGTTTGATGTCAATCAAAGAGTGGTGATGACGTAAGTCTTCAAAATCTCAGCTTCTCTGATATTCATTCTTCTCCCGATTGATTAGGAACGATTTAAATTCCATCTTTGATTTCGAGATCTGACTATTGAAATCATCTAATTGTGGTTGTAATGGTTTGGAACATGTGTTCGTAGTTGCTACGACGAAGGAAAGCGTACGGCTGAGACATTGGCCATGGACTATCACCGTGGAGCCAATGTTGAGGTTGGTTACTTTTTTTGCTTTCATTTTACCTCCCTTTCAAGCCAAGTTACGTTTCTCTCTAGTAAATAATGAGGAAGAACCGAAGACGAGATTGAGTACGTTTCAGTGACTAACTTTGTGTTTGCCTTGTTTGATTGTGGTCACAGGTCAGGATTGCTAGGATCTTCAACACATATGGTCCAAGAATGTGTATAGATGATGGTCGTGTTGTCAGCAACTTCGTTGCGCAGATTAGTTTATAATCTAGTGACACAAATAGTAAATGATTTATGAATGGTTTAGTGGATGAGTAATGATAATGTCACAATTGGTAAATAATTGAACATGCACTAAGGAAAGAAGCGTTGACTGTTTATGGTGATGGGAAGCAGACAAGAAGTTTCCAGTTTGTTTCTTATCTGGTAAGGCCCTCTGCTTTTTCTCCCGCAAAGAACGATTTGATATAGTATTACAAATTGCCAGGACAATATCTTTTATTTTGTTATCTTTTTGGTCCAACTTAAGATTGGTAGGCATTCAGAATCTGGTACTGTCACTGAAAGGTGTGTATTCCTCTCTCTCTCTTAACACCATTCATAACCTATCAACTCTTTTTGTATGTGTATGATCAAAACGGTAGCTGACTATACTCTTTATTATGTTGGTCTTGTAAATATAGGGAGATTGTGATGCAGTTCAATTCTGATGTTGCAGCTGGGATGCAGTGGAAGTTCACTCCAACTCAAAGAGAGGTTTATACTTCAGAAGACTGTTGTGTGACTAGTTAATGTATGTGTTTTAATTTGAAGTCTTTTGCTTTTGGTATTTTTATGTTAAAGTTTGCATCTTGTAATGGTTATTGAGTTGGGTTGATAATAAATCTGATCTGGTCTATGAATAATCCGATATGATCTATGTGATTTGATGAGTGATGTATCTTGCTATGGTCTTATGTTATGTGCAGACAAAACGTAATTCAGCTTGAGGAGAAGGAAAAGAAAGAAAAGGAGTTGCGTAACCAAACCATTGAGGAAGCGAATTAGTTCAAAGCGGAGTTCCATAAGAAGAGAGAACTAACTTGTGAAAACAACAAAGCAGCTAACAGAGAAAAGGAAAAGGTTTGTTCTTTTTATGGACTCCTTTTTATTCCTTTACACAACATTACTTTTGTTAAAGACTGACGTTTGAATCATCATGTTTCTCAATCTACGCTATTGTCATGTTGTTTTGTAACAATTATCTACATTTTTTTCATAAGCTGCACAATTTTCTAGGCTTATGTCTATTTTAGCTGTTTAATGTGCCTTTTATATAGCTTGGTTGATCATATGTTACTCATACGTTTGTTTGTCTTTGAACACTTCAGCTGTACTCATTTCTGAGTTCTTTATACTCATTTTGGCTAGCTAAGTCGACTGGATATTTACCCTATCAATATTCATAAACACTAATCAGCCAATTGACAAATCACTTGAAAATCAACTTATATACGCTTATAAATATATTTATAAACCCTTATAAATAGATGTATAAACTCTTGTAAATTATTATAAAGATTATAAACTCTTACAAATTATTTATAAAGTCTTATTAGTTATTTTGTAAACCTTTATAAAACACCTATTACTACCTATAAATGATAAAACTCTTGTAAATGGGTTTATAAATCATTATAAATATTTTTATTTCTTATCATTTATTGATAAATAGTTATAAACGATTTACAAAGATTTATTAGAAATTATAAGCACTTATAAATAATTTATAAACCCTTATAAATTATTTATAAACCCTTATAAATGATTTATAAGAGAATGGGTATGTTTTTCCTCTTTAACCATTTTTATTTTTGTGTGCTTAGAAACGTTTGGTCTGCTGCCTTTGGAGGCTACGTGTACTTAGCTACGTATATAACAATCTGATGTTGTTTTGTCCAACAGCGTATAACAATCTGATGTTGTTCTGTCCGAAAGCCTTTATACTTGAACATCCAACTTTTGTAATTCTTCCTCCATTTTTTCTTTTGTTGTATCAAAACTTGTTGCCTCCAATGTGTTATCACTCTTGTCTCTTCTATCAGCTTTTTAGCATGTTTCCAAAGAATATCAAACTCAATTGCTGTCAAACACCTCCAAATCAACCCATCCTTTAACAACAAACCTGTAAAGCTTCTCTTATATACTCCCTCCCTTGATTTACAAAGATTTATTAGAAATTAGAAGCACTTATAAATAATTTATAAACCCTTATAAATGTTTTATAAGCCTTTAAAAATGATTTATAAGCCTTTATAAAATGTTTTAAGATTTGTTAATCATTTTCCCTTAAAAATAATTTATAAGCCTTTATGTGTTAAAACTTTATAAATCTTTATAAATTAATTTATGATTTATAAAACTATTATTTATGATTTTATATACTGTCTGCCTGTAGCACTGAAAGCATTATTTGCTCTTCTTCGAACACATAATGAACACATAAAGCTGGTTGAATCTCGTAAATGGATTTATAAACTTTTATAAATGGGTTATATAAATTCTTATACATGGTTTCATAAACCCTTATAAATAGTTTTATAAACCCTTATAAATAGAAAGCGAATTTCCAAAGTTAGATAGAAAAAAAAATAAAATATTTATTGTAACAGTCAACAGAAATACATCATCTCTCCCGTTAGAATTATTTGAAATGCTAATTCAATAGTAAAAAAATCAAATTTTGTTTAGTTTTATTATTATAAAAAGAAAAGACTTATTGTAGATCACAAGCTAAATGAGTTATAAACCTTTATAAATCCTTATAAATGATTTATAAACCCTTATAAATAATTTATAAACCTTTATAATTAATTTAATAGATCTTATAAATGATTTATAAACTTTTATAAAGGATTTGTAAATCTTTGTAAATCATTTATAAACTATTTATAAACATTTATAAATGATTTATAAATTACACATATATTCTTGATGCACTTAATTTTTTAAATAGTTTTGTAAATCCATATACAAAATTTTATAAACCCTTATAAAACTCTTATATAAGCTCAATCCTCTCCTCTGCTCCATTTTCTGGTGGTGGCAAGATATGAATCAGGGAATACACACACATAACAGAAGCGCATTTAAAAGCAACAACTGTGAAGAATCAATTTCCAGATTCACAAAACAATCAACCTATCGCTTCACCTTGTTATCTTTCTCACCTCACTCTCTCGATCTCACGTTTGTATGTAATCAAAGAAAGTAAAAATAGAAAGTAAAGGCACAAGATTTGTTATCCCAGTTCGATCCTCCCTTGAGGCTATCTACATCTGGGTGCTTGACGGCACAAGCAAACTTTCACTAATCACTCCAAGAGAATTACACAAGATTACAATCGAAAGCTTTAATCAATCACCAAGCTCAAGGACTCACAATCTCTCTTCTCTCTCTGATTCCGTTTAAGTTGCTTATCTCAACCTAACCGTTGTAACAGACTTAACCTTCTCCAATCACTTATATAGACGAGACCGGTACACCTGATTAAAAGCCGACTTCAAATAACCAACCCGGTTATCATCTTCTTCTAATTCTTGTACAATTGTGTTACTTAAACCAACTCCGGTTAGGCTCCACTTGTATTGTAGAATGTCACCAAAAACATAACAGTCTCCACCTTGACATCTACAATATAAGTCTGTTTCTTCATGCCGTCAAGCGTAGCCATGCATATCAGCACCTTGCTACTCCAAGTTCAACCAGAGCTTGCTCAAATTTTAAACTTGGAATCACCTTTGTTAACATATCTGCCGGATTCTTTGATGTGTGAACCTTCTGAACATCAACCTCCCCTATCTCAATCATCTCCCTTACGAAGCTCATCTTCAATGCCACGTGCTTAGAAACAGCTACATGTTTTGTTCTATCATGAAACGCATTATTCTTGGCCAGACTAATAGCACTCTGAGAATCACAACCAATACAAACCTCTCTGCCTGCTCATAACCCAGTTCTTCTGTTAAGCCTCTTAACCATAGTCCTTCTTTGATAGCTTCAACAAGAGAAATGTACTAGGATTGTGGCTGTTCTTCTGTTCACTCGCTAAGAGTTGAATGTAGTAGGATTGTGGCTGCGCCTTTTGAAGACTGCCTACGTACCCTCGTAGAAGGGATCAAGCCGTTCCTAGTTCGTTTTGCTCTGGCCGAGTGTGGCCGTTATAGTTTTTGGACTGGCCGTGTGTGGCTCTGAGTCCCTGCCGCTTTGCGGCCTTATTATCAGTTTACGTTTTAAGAGCGTGTTTTTATTCGTATGAATGTAGAGGGAAGAATATGAGTTATCGTCTCATAGTCTAACTCATTTTGTAGATCGCCCTTTTCGTTTGCCCGTTCCGGAATGTTTCGAAATTCGGTGAGCGTTTAGATATGAACGAAGAGACATGCCTTTAGGATCTCGAATCATGCCTTGAGACGTTAGAGACCAGTGTGCTGGGTTTAGGGCAAGACCTAGGTTTAGTTTTGGTTTGAGGCTTTGCGATGACTAGTCGGCTTTCGTTTTGTCTGTTGCGATTTCAACCTGATTCCATACCGATTTAGAGTCCGCGATAGGTTCTCGGCTTATACGACTCGTCTGGTTGGAATCGAGCACCCCGAAGGTGCTGACCAAAATTTTGGATTTCTTTATAGCGCTATTACCCTTGTGTCGGGTGTATGAGAGCTACTCTGTGAGATAACTTAAGTTTGTTTAGGACTGTTGCGAGTTTGTTGTGATCAGCAACAAACTTAGGTGGTAGATGTTACTGTTTCTTGGACCTTCGCGAAGGATACGTATCTTAAGAAGTTTTGTATGTTTTATAGTCGCGGACGGACTTAGGTCTTCCAAGAAAATGACTTTATCGAGGAAGGTATTTATGTCGAAAAACTAATCTCCGGGCGTCTGCGACGTCTCGCAGTGCCGAAAGTTGGTTTTTATTTTATACGCCGCGTTTCATGTTCGGAACGTTTGCGGGCTCGAAGATGTTGTGCGGTGTTGCGAGGGTTTTGTCTTAACCCTGCTTTGTACGAACACCTTGGTTCGTTTGCGTATATTCGCAATTAAAACTAACATTCCTGTTTGGATGTTAGGTAGTTTTTATGATTTCGTTACGGTGCTTTGTGAAGTGTTGACCTTCCGAGATTCGTACGGCTTTAGGAGCTCTGGTACGAGTGTTTTCTTATACGTCGGATTTTGTAGGCAACTTGCTTCGGGAGTAGAGTGAATCGCGAGAATACAGAACTTAGCCGATTTTTGACAAGTTTGCATTATCCGTTGAACGTATTGGCTTGGCGTGAAGGTTGTGTTCAGCCGCACAACCAAAGTCGTATTTGGTAGAGG
>CAKOAT010221599.1:0-21397 GCA_932364175.1 Eruca vesicaria subsp. sativa | reverse complement strand
TTCTGCGGAAATCTTCTATTTCTCTTCAAACCTTCCTTTTATGTTTAAACTTGACTTTTATTTTCTTTCTGCGAGTAAACCGTCAAAACGTTATCAAATCTGCGGGTTAGATTCCGTTAAAATCGCGAGATGGGTTTTTATCGCGTTTTAGGTCCTTCCGGGCCGTTTTGCGATAAAAACCGTTTTCCGACTTTTTACGAGATCGTTCCCTGATCTGACGTCGTTTTAATAAATTTCTCGAGTTAATCGCAAAGTTTTACGATTTACTCGACTTTTTATTAAAAACACGTTTTTTATGACTTACTCGGCGTTTTTTATTAAAAGCGCGTTTCTTATGATTTCGACGAGAAATCTCGAATAAATCGTATAGTTTAGGCAATGTTCGGTGTTTCGTTTAACCGTTGCCGTTTTATACGATTTCCTCGAGTTCTTTCCGAGAAAACAAATTTTTACGGTTTTTATCGTAAAACTCGAACGGTAAGTCGGATCGAGATGGAACGAGAGATATTTCGGCCGTGGTTTAGAACGCGACCTTGTCGAAAGACGTAAGTTTCGAATCGGGAATGCGGGAAATCTAGACGCGGAGTGTTTGGGAAGTTTTTAGTTCGCCCATCGGCGTACTAAGCCGGGACCGGCTTAGATCGCCGATGGGCGTACTAGAGGAGTGTCCTTATTTCGCCCATCGGCGATCTAAGCTGGGACCGGCTTAGATCGCCGATGGGCGTACTAGAGGAGTGTCCTTAGTTCGCCCATCGGCGATCTAAGCCGGGACCGGCTTAGATCGCCGATGGGCGTACTAGAGGAGTGTCCTTAGTTCGCCGATGGGCGAACTAGTTGACTAGTTCGCATTTACGGCTTTTTCGGTTTTTTGCGATTTTGTAAAACGATTCTCGAGTTTTATAAAATGATTCTCGAGTTTTATAAAACGGTTCTCGAGTTTTATAAAACGATTCTCGAGTTTTATAAAACAATTCTCGAGTTTTATAAAACGATTCTCGAGCTTTATAAAACGATTTCTCGTGTTTTATAAAACGATTCTCGAGCTTTATAAAACGATTTCTCGAGTTTTATAAAACGATTCTCGAGTTTTATAAAACGATTCTCGAGTTTTATAAAACGATTCTCGAGCTTTATAAAACGATTTCTCGATTTTTATAAAACGATTCTCGAGCTTTATAAAACGATTTCTCGAGTTTTATAAAACGGTTCTCGAGCTTTATAAAACGATTTCTCGAGTTTTATAAAACGATTCTCGAGCTTTATAAAACGATTTCTCGAGTTTTATAAAACGATTCTCGAGCTTTATAAAACGATTTCTCGAGCTTTATAAAACGATTCTCGGAGCTTTATAAAACGATTTCTCGAGCTTTATAAAACGATTTCTCCAGCTTTATAAAACGATTTCTCGAGTTTTATAAAACGATTTTTCGAGTTTTATAAAACGATTCTCGAGCTTTATAAAACTGTTCTTTTTGTATTCTTGCGGAAAGTTTTGGCTATTAATTCTGTCGTACCGATTTTGACCCCAAAAAGACACCTAACATTCTCCATGATTGTTCGATTCATGCGTTCTGCCACTCCATTTTGCTGAGGGGTATAAGCGCATGTCCTGTGTCTTTCAATGCCATTTTTCTTACAGAAATCGTTAAATGCATTATTAACAAATTCAAGACCATTATCAGTTCTAAGGCATCTAACTTTCTTATCTACCTGATTCTCAACTAAACTTTTCCATTCACAAAATTTCCCAAAAGCTTCATCCTTAGTAGCTAAGAAATAAACCCAAACTTTCCTGGAATAATCATCTATCATCGAAAGAAAATATTGCTTTCTAGATATTGACATGTGAACATTAGGAGAACCCCAAAGATCAGAGTGAATATACCTGAGCACCTCTGAGCTGTTATGCTTACCAACATTAAAGCTTAGGCGTTTGTTCTTACCCATTACACAGCTTTCACATAACTCTAGATCACTGATCTTCTTCTTGTCGAGAATCCCTTTTTCTACTAACAGCTTCAGGTTCTTAATACTTGTATGCGCCATTCTTCTATGCCACAGAGCTGTATCATCCTTTGATGCTACTGTCAGAGCTGTAACTTTAGCTGTACCACCATCAAGAAGGTACAAACTCCCACACAAAGTTCCTTGCAAAGCTAACCTCCCATTCTTATAAAACGAGGTCTTTCCAGCTCCACCTTCTTGCTTAAAACCCTGCAGATCAAGTGTACTCACAGAAATCAAATTCCTTTTGAGATTAGGGACATACCTGACATTTGTGAGGTACTTGACTGTTCCACCAGTAGCATTGATCCTAATAGTTCCGATCCCTTGAACAAGAACTGCTCTGTCATCAGCCAGTAACACTTGTCCTCCTGTAGTCTCTGAGTAGTCAGTAAACCAATCTCGCCTTGAAGTCATATGGTACGAACAACCCGAGTCAATGATCCATCTATCTTGCGGATCCTGTTCAGATATCGTCAAAGCATCTATCTCTTGTAGTTTGTCTACCATCACAGCTGCTTCACCATCATCCTCTGACTCCATTTTATTTTTCCTAGCGAAACAGTCCTTCTTAACATGTCCTTGTTTCTTGCAATACCAACATGTCACCTTTGACCTTGACCGAGATCTAGACTTGTTTGAGCTTCTTCCCCTGGGATTTTCTCTTCTTTCAGGTCTGCCTCTAGTGATGTAAGCATCACCAGTATGTTGTGAAGTAGATGCTTCTTTCACATCCTTGAGCTCAATCTCCTTTGACTTTGCTGCATTTGTCACATCCTCTATAGTCAACATATCTCGTCCATACTTCAATGTTTCCTTTAGCTGATTGTACTGAGTAGGAAGCGAACTCAGCAACAAGATAGCTTGAACCTCCTCTGAAGCGGAAACATTAACACTGCTTAACCCGGAAACAAGCTTAAGGAAATCATCTATATTCTCATCTATAGATTTAGATTCTAGCATCTTAAACATATAGAACTTATGTTGTAGATGAATCCTACTAGGTAGAGTTTTAGAATTATACAACCTTTCAAGTGCGCTCCAGATCGAAGCCGCCGTTGTATAATCTTCAAGTTTCCGCAGCACATGATCTCCAAGATTTAGGATAATCATATTCATAGCCTTCTCAGCCTTCTCAGATTTCTCGATCTCGAGCTGCTTGATACGCTCTTTGTAATCTTCCTCATCTTCGTCTTTCTTCATCGGTATCTTCTCAGATTCAGATGTTACCGGAGCTTCGATTAAAGCTTCCTTCAATCCAAGAATCGATAGATGCGCCAACATGTGTTTCTTCCACATCGAGAAATCTCCTTGACCGTCAAAACACGCGATCTTGATCTTTGCCATTGATTCCTTCATCTAAGGAACCTGGCTCTGATACCACTTTGTGAAGAATCAATTCCCAGATTCACAGAACAATCAACCTATCGTTTCACCTTGTTATCTTTCTCACCTCACTCTCTCGATCTCACGTTTGTATGTAATCAAAGAAAGTAAAGGCACAAGATTTGTTATCCCAGTTCGATCCTCCCTTGAGGCTATCTACATCTGGGTGTTTGACGGCACAAGCAAACTTTCACTAATCACTCCAAGAGAATTACACAAGATTACAATCGAAAGCTTTAATCAATCACCAAGCTCAAGAACTCACAATCTCTCTTCTCTCTCTGATTCCGTTTAAGTTGCTTATCTCAACATAACCGTTGTAACAGACTTAACCTTCTCCAATCACTTATATAGACGAGACCGATACACTTGATTAAAAGCCGACTTCAAATAACCAACCCGGTTATCATCTTCTTCTAATTCTTGTACCAATTGTGTTACTTAAACCAACTCCGGTTAGGCTCCACTTGTATTGTAGAATGTCACCAAAAACATAACAACAACCATGAAGGTTGATAACGTTAATATCGCCATAGACACAGCTATAACAGAATGGAAAATCCCGCAAGCCAAGCTGATCGAAAACACGACTGGATACGCTGCCCAAATCCCACCACCTGCAGTTTATTAACCAAAACAGAGTATGAGAATGGCAAATATCATTTCTACATTTATGTCGTTCTTAGATAATTTAGAGGAACTTACATATGACAAAGAGCATAAAACAGCAAGAATAGCGACAAAACAGCGGTCACAGATACGTCTCAACCAAAAGCTTCTGGTTTCAAGTCTGACTGGATTCTGATTCGTGATTGCACCACACCAGCCACATTTGAAAACATGTGCGTATGATGGAAGAATGAGGTTTAGTCCACAGCCCCAGCAGATTGATTCATAATCTTCTTTTATGGTTGTAACAAAGCTCCGTTGGACACAAAAAAAACAAAGTAACAGCTTATACTCAATCTTCAGGGCCTAACGCTATTTCTCAGTTCGCTCTTTCAAACCTATGAAAGAGAACTCTACTATCAGTATCAGGTGCAGTCACTAGCTTATGAACTCAAAAATGTGTAAACACACACTAAGATACTCACACCTTAGCTTCCTGATTGCCCTAAACTATATTATGTTCCCTCAACATTTCTTTACTAATTACCGATGATTTTGAACTTAAAAACCTTCTCGTCACAAATCTATAAGATCCTATCGGCATTCATAATCTTGTACTTGCTTACTTGCTTACTTGCTTACATCACTAAATTAATCATTCCCGTTTCAACTCTCTGAGATTTTGTTCCAGTTTTTACATGAAGGTATCTCATCTAACTGCAGGAATGTATCTGATTCTCAGCTTACTTATCACCTAAGGAGAATCTAAACACTAAAAGGAAAAGAAGGCGTCTCTACCTCATACTTCTTCTACTGCTGTATGTACTGTTCCTCCTTGGCTGCCATTACTTCCAAATTCGTTTTCCAATTCTCCATCTGCGATTCACACGGAACCACATCGTCTTCTAACTGCGCAAGGATTCTGTAAAAAAACTCAACACAAATAAAAGTAAGATACACCAGTTGGAGATCATACTCAAATCTATTATTACGAAATCTTACTTGCAGCAAGTTCATGAATGTTTATAAAAAAAAAGCCACAAACTTTACCACAATACACAAATAAAAAAACTTCAAATTGAACAGAAAAGAACTCTACTTTACCATTTCTAGAAAAAACTTCAAATTGAGCAATATCAATGTCAAGAAGATGCGGAGACAGGTCAATCTCATCTTCTTCTTCTTCACTAACTGACATGTTCAAATCAATGTGACACTTATTACTAACCGAAACCTTCGTCCCGGTCTGTTCTTCCAATTGCTCATCTGCATCTGAAAGTGGTTCACACGGTTCATTGATGTCTAGCATCATCCTAACTTTATCTCTTTCTGCATTGCATTCATCTCTAGGAATATTCAAGTTAGTGTTGATCTTCTCAGTCTCTGCCTCCCTCTGAACAGCATCACTAATCTTCTGATTCCGTCTCCCATCAGCCACCTCAGAGTTACAAGCAGACTTGGGTTTAACAAGCCATGGTAAAGTAGCTAGACGTTCTTCTTCATCCTTTCTGACTTCAACAACAGGTGTGTTTGAAAAAAGTGTCACATTCAAGTTCAAATCTCTCACAAACTTCACATCCTTGCCATTTGATTCCAACGATGGTTTTCCCGGTCTGTAATCACTTCTTCCTCCGTTAGGATAAGTATAACCAGTCCCATAGAATTTCGATTTTGGTGAAGAAGAATAAGAACACTCATTGTAAAACATGTTGTGGTTGTTGTTCCCACACCCTGAGTTATATCTAGCTATGCTTTCAAACTATAATCTATCTCCGAGCCCCCCCTTGTTTCTGAGCATTAACCGGGTACCTCTGCTCTGAAGCAACTCTCTGAGGGAAGTCAAAGCTAGGATTTTGCCAAGAAGAATGCATATGGTTCCAAGGGGCAGCAGAATCTGGAGGATTGTATGGATACAAGTGGCGTGGTTGATGAGAAGCAACTCAATGACAAGTGTTAGTATCTGTATCACCTTCTAGGTCAATAAACGTCCTTTCTTTCCACAAGACTGCCTTACTTGAAGGACCAGGATTAGGTAAACCCATTACTCTTTGAGAACTGTTCATAAAAACTTGCAAGGCTGAGAAGATGAATCCAACAGTGGCTTGGCCAGTTGATGAAATGGAGTAGCAGACTTATGTGTGCCACTGTTATGATCTGCATTTACAACTTGGTGGATCATCTTACCAAAGGGCTGATGTGGCTGCAGAGAGATAACAGCAGCATGCTCCCTTATATTCACCTCAGCCCTGAAAAAAAAAAACAATGCAACTCTCTTGAAACCTCTCTAAACAACTCTCACTAGTCCTTAGTAGATTATCTGGAACCCGAAAACCGAACCGAAATACTTTTAATTCGGTTCCATTTCAGGTTTTATACAAAATTAGAAACCCACATTAACCGAACATCCGGTTCCTAAAGGGGTAATAAATACCCCAAACCGAACTGAAAACCCAAATGCCAAGCACTAACTCTCACAGTCAAATTACAAACCCAACAAGATATGGGTTGCTCGAAAAAAGAAGAAGAAGCGTTTTACCATCCCCAATACGACCAATCAGGAAACACGATGTGTAGCGTCTCGTTGTTCCCGCAGTAACGAAACAGTGGCGGAGGCGTTAACGGGTTAACTCCGGCGAACTCCGCCGCCTTCACAACCGGCCAGTCAACGGCGTTGATGAACACGTTACCCGGCGTTGATGAACACGTCACCGGCGTTGATTTCGCGTCACCGGCGTTGATTCTCTGTTTTGTTGCAGTATGGTGAGAGAGAGACGGCGTATCTAGGCGAGATAAAGAAAATAGAAGGCAAGATAGGGAAGGGTAGTATTGTCTTCTTGTCATTAATGAATTGTGTATTTATGAAAATGTCCCTTGAGTTGTGGTAAAGTTGAATTGTGGTATCACAAAAATGGTAATTGTGAAATTGTCCTCTAAACTAAACACCCTTGTTGTTGAGAAAATTGCATAAAAAACATTAAAGTTAGCAAAAGTTTGTATTGTAAATCTGGAGACTCAATTGTTAATTGTTTAAACAATAAAACTTGTAACAATAACATATTAAACATCAAACTAACTTACTTGTTGCATACGTCAAAATTGTGACCGATTACTGTGCATTAGCAGGTAAAAAGCGGTGACGTGGCGGTTTACTTAAAAACACAAAAAAAATAATTAATAAAAACAAAAAAAAATTAGATAAAAAATCAATATAAATTCTAAAAATTGATATAAGTTCAGGAAAAAATAAAAAAAATCAGAAATTAAAAAAATAAAAATAAATTTAAAAATTTATATAGAAAAGTGTCATAAAATATGTTATTTTGGTTGACTTCAATATTTATATTACGGAATTTTGAATACAAGAGAAGACGAACTTCATCAATATATTATCATCTATTTATGTCATATAAGTAAGGATTTCTATAAATCCAATTGTTATATGAATTTGACGTTTCGATTAGTTTTTAATAGAAACAATGAAAATAAACAAAACATGACTAAGTTTAATTTGGGCATATTAACATATCTATGTGATCTAATTTTAAATGTGTATTCAATTCAAATAGATTGACAGAAGACAATGTATTAATGTCAACAACATAAACTTAGTGTTCTTTATATTTTTCAATAAGAAATTATATTGTTTCCTAAAATACACGATAATTTAATCAACCATAAAAGTTATTTTCAGTCACATTATTTGAAAATCTATCCAACAGCCATAAAGGTTATTTTCAGTCACATAATTATAAAATCTAATGCACTAATTGGATACTCAATCAAATAACTCATGCATATTCATTCCGAGCTTCAAAACATTATCTAATCAGTGCATGATTGACTCAGATTTTCGTGATCTATGACTCTATGTATCTAAATTGGTACACAATTATACAAATATGGTATTAGCTGATTGAGCACTAATTATTTAAATTAGATAAAATAGTTCTCAGTTTTTTATTTATTTAATTTGTTTCATTATATTTTGTTCTTTTCATATTTTATTATTCTATTACATATGTTTCCTTTTGTCTTATATTCACAATTTATTTATGAAATCAGTAATTCTATTAGCTATGTTTTGTTTTATCTTTACTTCCTAATTAATTTATATAATTTTTTGCTTATTCTTAGAGATTCACTTCCATGAACTATATTTCAATTAAATAAAACAAATAACACATTTTTTTAAAAAAAATCAAAGCTTATTTAATATAGATATACACAATTTCGTTGAATCTCTTATTAGATAACATGTAATATTTCTGTCTTTTACGTTTACTTCTCTAACAATTATAGATTGATGTATGATCTCTTTAAAACTCTTCATCATGCGCAAGGCGCAAGTTATCACCTAGTATGAAAACTAATTGTTATACACAAACAGCACACCATCATGTAATCACAAACTTAGACAGAATATTATATTGGAGACAACATAAACTATATGAATCAAATGATATAAAGAAATAGTATGCATTATATCTACTAAATTGTAAGACAATCGACAATTTTTCAATAACCGAAGAAAGCTTGTCAGACTTAAAATCTCACAACTTCTGATAAAATATATTTAGAAACAAATATTGACACATTCTAAAAATTTATATCCAAAACAAAACATTAGATCAAATGCAATGTTATACAACCGAGAACAATTGAGAGTATGTTAAAATATTAATGTGTTACTAGATTTTGATCCGTTCTTTCAAAACGCGAGTTTATGTTTGATGCAAACTTTATATAATCGCATTTCCTATACATGTAGAATCTGGGATAGACTTGTTTTTTTTCATTAATTTCATTAAACATAATATTTTTAAAAATGCAAGATAATCTTTCGATGAAAATTTTATATGAACGCATTTTTGTTTTATATAAAGTAGACATGTACATAAAATCCATAACTTGACGTCTAAACTCAATCTAAACAAAAATATTTGGATCCATAACTGGTCAAAAATCTAAAATATATCAGAATGAATTTTGTAGGGTGGTATAAAATATATCTGAATCAAAGTGTTATTAGCTAGACCCGAACGAATAACTCAAAAACCGAAAAACCTGGAAAAAATCTGAATCGATATGAATGTTCAAATTAATCATAAATATAAATATTTGAAACATAACTATCTAGTTTAAATATTCAGTTCTATATTTATTTTAAAATGATATTTAAAATTAATTATCTAAATTTTAAATAAGTACTTTAATATCCAATTCTATAAAAATAAATATCTTTTTTTTGTTTTATAGATTTTAGATTTCCAAACCAATATAACCCGAATCGAACGATATATGATTACTTTATCGGTTTTAGGATGTGTACAAATTAGAACCAAACCCGACATGTTATATTTGAATCTGATCCATACTTACAAACATGCCTACTTACAAATTATGACACCTATGATGTGATATAAACTAGATTTGATTCAAAATATTCGATCCGTATCCCAATAGTTACTTAAACTCCTAAGCATAACTTAAATTATGTTTTATATTTTGTTAAATTAATTTTATATTTGATAAATATTTTGTCTGTTTATTGGAATAACCCGTAAAATTATAATCATAAAAATATTAGTAATAACATGTTTCATCATATATTTAAATATTAATAGTAGCTATTATTAATATTTATTTTATAAAAATTATATATATAAACAATTTTAAGACTTTATTTATGATAATTATATTATTATGAATTGACAGAAGTTTTAAGAATTTGTTTATTAATATTTCGTGTCAGTTACATATAATTAAATATTAATTTTTATATCATAATGTTTTAATTTAGATATGTATTTTATGATATATAATTTTTTTTAAAATATCTTATGGTAGTATTTTGTTATTCTTTAAATTTAATTCATTTAATTTATAATTTATACAGTAGATGAATTTATATTATAATAATTATTTTGTGTAATTTTTAGTTACAAATATGAAGTATTATTTATATACAAATTTTATAGATTGTTATTTATTATTCTATAAATCAAAATGAGTTAATATTCATTTGTAATTTAATATAATATTATTTTATGTTTTTATTATTAAAATAATATTAAAACAATAAATATTTATTTTTAAAATAAAATATATTAAAGATTTTGTTAAAATGTAATCTGAAAAAGTAGTTAGAGTATCTTTTTGATATTTTATTTTGAATATATTTAAATATTATATTAATATTACGTGTTTATTTAATAATAAAGAAGTTTGTTGTATGTAATATAACATAAACTTAAATAAATGTAATGTTTTAACCTAGACTATTTGCAAATAGATAAAATGTGCTTCTATTTTAATAGTATTGATTGATATTCCAAATCCAACACTTTTTAGCCATTAAAGTTATGTTGATGATATTAACAAAATAACACATAGCTAGTATATATTCTTATAAAATTCATATATTTTCAATATATATTTCGTTCAAATATGTGGTGTCGTTTAATGTATTAAAGACCATTTTGACTTTGAAATGATGATGAATAGTTTAACAAATCAATTAACCATTATCATCCAGTTGTTAATTATCTAGATACGTGTTTAGAGAATTGGAAGAGCAGTACTTAGGCATGAAGCTCTCTGTTCCCAACATGCCTCCCATCTCTATATTGTCACCATTTCCCCTAAATACCATTTTTCCAAATACATATTCGCTGTGTTCTAATAATAACAACTAAAATCCATTTACACACAAATCTAAGATCTAGTCCAGATTAAGTTGAGAAAATCCCAAATTAGCTAACGATCCAGAGATTCATTCGCTTCCACAAGAACCTCCACAAATACAAAAACACATCTCTCTTCCTCACACCAACGAGATTCGCAACCATGTTCAACAAGAAAAACCAACCCAATGGTTCCGGCGGCGGCACCGGAGCAGACTCACCATACCTCCAAAAAACACGTTCAGGCAAAACCGAGATCCGAGAGCTCGAAGCGGTTTTCAAAAAATTCGACGTGAACGGAGACGGCAAGATCTCATCAAAGGAGCTAGGCGCGATCATGGCGAGTCTAGGCAACGAGGTACCAGAGGAGGTGTTGGAGAAGGCGATCACGGAGATAGATAGGAAAGGAGACGGTTACATAAACTTCGAGGAGTTCGTTGAGCTGAACACGAAAGGGATGGATCAGAACGATGTGCTTGAGAATCTCAAGGATGCGTTCTCCGTTTACGACATCGACGGGAACGGGGCGATCTCAGCGGAGGAGTTGCATGAGGTTTTGAGGAGTTTGGGGGATGAGTGTTCCCTCGGGGAGTGTAGGAAGATGATTGGTGGTGTGGATAAGGATGGTGATGGGACGATTGATTTTGAGGAGTTTAAGATTATGATGACGATGGGGTCGAGACGTGATAATGTCATGGGTGGTGGTGGTTAGAGATAGAGTGTTTCATGGCGGGGGTGATGTTGGGTTTGTCTTTGTCTTCCTTGTGTTTCTCGTTTTGTTCATTCATTGTTATTATTCCATCATTGTTTCAATTTTTTTTCTTGTTCGTTGGGAGGGTTGCATTGCCCTTCAAGCTAACGTGATTAAAAAAAAAAAACTTATTCAATTCTTTCTGTTCCAGTTCTGCTTAGAATTGAATAAGTGAATGCATATACGGTGAAAAGTTATGCTGATAAAATATTACTAGGTGTTTTGCCCGCACTTGCGGACTTAATAATTTTAATCATATCTATAAATAAATATATAATCAAGTTATGTAAATTATAATAAATTATTGTTCATAGACTCAAAATATTTAATAATAAACTAAACAAATTCTTTTTATTTATAAAATTTTCATCATCATATAAATAATTTTCATTACACAACTTATATTTGAAAATACTCATAAACTTGAAACATTTAGTAATAAATTAATATCGTTTTTAGACATAACAAAAAGTATAAAAAATTATGTTTAATAATGTTTTGGATAACATAATATAAATTATCTATACATAAATTCTTTGCAAATTGATTTTTTCATAATTAACTATATATTAACAAATAGAATTATTTTTTCAACGTTAATAAAGACTTTATAAGACAATATAAAAAAAGTTAGATAAAGATAATTATCAAATTCATGAGATTCATTTTTTAATTTAGAATTAATTATAAGTTAACAAATATAATTATTTTTCAAGGTTGATAAAGACTTTATCACATAATATAAAAAAATAAGGTTAATTATCAAATAAATGAAATTCGATTTTAATTTATAATTAATTATATATTAACTAATATAATTATTTTTCAAGTATATTAACTAATATAATTATTTTTCAAGGTTAATAAAAACTTTATAACCCAATATAAAATAGTTTTAGATAAAGATAAATCTAAAATCATTGAAATTCGTTTTTTATTTATGTTTAATTATATTAATTTTTTTAATTATTCATTAAAGGTATAAAAGATATTAACCGTTCTAACTTTCAACGTGAGAGCTTTCTTTCAAAAAATCATTCACAAATAATAGTATAGATTACCTAAATCACAGAAAGTTACAAATTAATCAGCAAGCTCACTTAAATTTTATAATTAAAAAATATATTTTTAAGATAACAATCTAATACAAAATAATTAACATATTTTCTAAAATATAATATTATTAACATAAATTCTTTTTATTTTATTTTATAATAAATTATTAAAATATGAAAATAAGTAAAATAACCTAAAATCATGGAGAAGTTGACAACTAACCAAATTTTTACTTCTAAAATAATAATTGAATAATATATTTTTTTAAATAACAATCTAATACCAAAGAATTAACATATTTTCTAAAAATATAATATTATTAACATAAATTCGTTTTTATTATATAATAAATTATTAAAACATGCAAATAAGTAAAATTACCTAAAATCATGGAGAAATTGACAACTAAGCAAATTTACTTCTCAAATAATGTTATAGATTATCTAAAGTATTTTAAAAAATTATGTAACATAAATTTAAGTGTATAATTTTAATTTTTAAAAACTTTATAAAATAGAAATGTATTGTTAATCTAAAGTTTTGAGTCCATTTTTATCTGTGGATTATTTGGTTCATTTGGAAAACTCACAATGACGAGTTTTTCAAAAGCATTGACTACGAGCTGAATCCACATTGCACCGCATGCAAAAATGGGTATTGACTATTGAGCATGGCATGAGGCAAACTTAAGTATTGGAAACTTGAGTTCGTTTCAGAATCCTTCATGTCGTCAAACTGTATGTTTGAGAGATATATATTTTGTTGATGGTTTTTGACATCAAAACACTCTCTTCAATGTTCATTTAAAAAATAAAAAATAAACACTCTCTTCAATGGTCTCAAATGGGGTTGAATGGATCACATTGCTTTTTGTGGGCAATACAGTGTAAGCTCTAGACTTCCAACATTCAAACATATGTGATGGATTATCGAGATATGATCAAGATGTTACACCATCTGGAAGAACGATATAATTTATCAACAAAACATAAGTGTTTGCGCGATTAAAAGGATGCTTGACATCCTTTATCTCCTATATCTTTTAGATTGCTTGACTAAAACCACTAAATTTCGTTGTAGCGAATTATTCTAATGTAGGTTTTTCATACGTTGAGCAATATAATAGTTTGTGATGTAAAAATAGTTCTGAGCCCAACCAAATCAGTTATCAATTTATTGACGCCCATTAGAGATCTTCTGACCCAGCCGTATTAGCACCCGACCCGGATAGAAATTAAACCCGGTCCGTTCGCTCTGTTCCGGATCTATCTTCATCTCTCTCGACTCTCAGAGCAACACTGGACCGGGTCCTCGTCGGTTGCAAAAAAGGTCATGGCCACTTCGAAACTAGCAATAACGTCTCTAGCATCTCACATCCGTCCCTTCACATGCTTAGCCGCGTCTCAACCATCGCGTCTAGCTCCTCATCCGCCGGACCTAGTCCGTTGGATCAAGAGAGAAGGCGGCTTCGTTCACCACGCCGTCAATCTCTCTCAGGATACTCCATTCGGTATCGGTCTCATCTCCACCGAGCAAATCCCTCAAGGCACCGACCTAATCTCCCTCCCTCCTCACGTTCCCTTACGCTTCGAATCAGATGAAACGACACCGTCTCCTCTCCTCGCCGCTCTATCCCGTCGAGTTCCCGGTAAGTGTCAACACCTCCCTCTTGTTCAATGTGGTGATGTTAGAGAACAAATCAATTGATTATTCAGTCATCTTGAATTTTGAAGCTTACCTCATAGAGGTTTAAATGTGATTTAGTGGATTGTCTCAGATATATCTTGGTGATATTTATCTTGAAGCTTAGCTCATAGAATCATGTTTTTGGATGATTGATTTGGCAGATGAGTTGTGGGCGATGAAGTTAGGATTGAGACTATTGCAAGAAAGAGCCAATGCTGATTCTTTCTGGTGGCCATACATTAGCAATCTTCCTGAGACTTACACTGTTCCCATATTCTTTCCCGGGGAAGACATCAAGAACTTGCAGTATGCTCCTCTTCTCCACCAGGTTAGATAAGAACTTATTCCTGAGTCTCAGTCTCTACTATTTCAATTAGGTGATGGAAGATTTTTTTGTTGTGTTCTTTGGGAGCAGGTTAATAAAAGATGCCGTTTTCTTCTTGATTTTGAGAGAGAGATTAGAGAGACTCTTGAAGATGTTAAGGCTAGTGATCATCCTTTTAGCGGTCAAGATGTGAATGCATCCGCGCTCGGATGGACCATGTCGGCTGTTTCGACTAGAGCGTTTCGTTTGCATGGTAATAGAAAGGTTCGAGGTGGGTCTTCTGATCATGTTCCCATGATGCTTCCTTTGATAGATATGTGCAACCATAGCTTCACGCCGAATGTCAAGATCATTCAAGAACAGGACGGTTCTGACTCAAATACCCTTGTTAAGGTTTGTGTCTTAGATCTCTGTTTTTCAAGTGTTTTGTATTTATCTCACTCTTTTATTTTGTGAACCAGGTCGTTGCGGAGACTGATGTGAAAGAAAACGATCCGTTGCTACTCAATTATGGTTGTCTTAGCAACGATTTTTTCCTGTTGGACTATGGATTTGTGGTTGAATCAAATCCATACGACACCATTGAGCTTAAATACGATGAAGGGCTTTTGGACGCTGCAAGCATGGCCGCTGGTGTTGCTTCCCCAAAATTCTCTTCACCAGCTCCATGGCAACATCAGTTGCTTTCCCAATTGAATCTAGCCGGGAAAATGCCAGACCTCAAGGTATTCAAACCTGTTATCTGTCTAACTCGATAGCTACAGCAGTCTTTAAATCCCTGGAAGAAGAACAAAAGGAGAAAAAACTAACTCTCTCTAATTCCTTGATAGGTGGCGATCGGAGGTCAAGAGATAGTAGAGGGAAGACTATTGGCAGCTATAAGAATATTGCTTTCCGGTGAATTGGTAGAAGTTGAAAAGCATGACTTAGACACGCTCAAATCTTTATCCTCCACAGCACCTCTTGGAATTTCCAACGAGATTGCCACCTTCCGCACTGTTATAGCTCTTTGTGTGATTGCATTGAGCCATTTTCCGACAAAAATAATGGAAGACGAGGCTATACTGAAACAAGGTGTTTCAGAGACAGCAGAGTTGAGTATCAAGTACCGAATCCAGAAGAAATCAATGATCATAGATGTAATGAAAGACCTCACAAGAAGGGTTAAGTTACTATCAGCTCAGGAGACAACAAGTGCTTCATAATGATGATAAGCATCATCTTGTAAGTTCTCTAGGCTTTGCTTGTTTTTCAAAACCTCAAATTTCAAAGATGAATCTGTTTAAGATTGTTCACTCTTGAAAACATATCAACGATCGAGCTTTCTCTATGAACTAGTTGGTTTACCACATCAAAGATTGAGAAACAAAGATGTGTTCATACAGGATATTAAACTGGAGACTCGTGACATTAGCGAAATATATGTACATTGAAACACAGAAGAGAAAGCCTAAAATACATGACGTTATGTTCGTCTTCCTTGTTCGCTTCATCCATTCCATTCTTTACTATTCCATATTGTTTCAATCTTTTTTATTCTCTTGTTTTTCTTTGGGCTTGCATTTCCTCGTGATTTTTAATAAAATAAATAAATGTAACTATTTTGGATTCTTTTTAGCTCTGCATGTACAATGTTATGTGAATAAAGAAATAAATAATAACCAGAATTTCTCAAATCTTCGAATTCGTATGTTGCATTTATTCAGTTGCTCATTTTCGGTTAACCTAAAATTTAATTAGTTTTGATTTTCTGAACATAAAAAATATAAAAACATTCATCGAAAGTATTTAATAAAAACTAATATCAGTAAAGTATAATTTTAATTTCTAAAACTACATAAAATATAACTCTTTAATAGATAAAGAAGAGTTATGATCTAAGGGCATCTCCAACCTACACACCAAATTTGGTGTGAAAAAAACACTAAATTTAGTGTTTGGTGCTTCACTTTTTTTTACTCTAACCACATAACCAAATTCCATACCAAAAAGAATATTCTCTATTATTATAATATTAAATTTAGTTTGCTGTTTATTTTTTAATAGTTTTAATAATTAATTATTATTTATAAAACTGATTAATTAATAAATAAAATATAAAATTTCAATTGATAAAAAATTAAATATTAATCAATAATTTGAAAGCTGAAGAAATTAATTGGAATAATTTATTTAGTTTTGGTAAATAATAATAATTAAGTAATTAATTAAGAAAGATATAAGATTACAATCCGTTAAACAAAATTACAATGCCTAAAATATAAATAACCAGAAATAAAATACATCATACTAATTTTCAGAACTAATATATTCAGACCACAAGTGTTCGATTAAATCATTACGAAGTACAATATGCGCTTCTCGATCCTTAATTTTTCTATGTCGAGCTAAGAATTCTTGAAATCGAGCATCATCTTCACCCTTCATCTCAACTTCAGTAGTTGGGACTTCTGTTCTTTCTTCAATTGTCGCATCAACATCACGTTCATCCTCTATGATCATATTATGCATTATGATACAAGTTGTCATTATATCATGTAACACTTCCTTACTCCAAAAGCGTGCTGGTCCAGCCACAATTGCAAATTGTGACTGTAATACTCCAAATTCACGTTCCACATCTTTTCTACAAGCTTCTTACTTCTTTGCAAATAATTGTTTTTTGGGACCACGTGGATCGTGAATTGTTTGAACAAGAGTGGACCATTTTGGATATATACCATCAGCTAAATAATAACCCGTATTATAACTTTTCCCATTAATAACGTAATTAGCGGGTGGAGCAGTTCCTTCAGCTAAATTAGCAAAAAGATGAGACGCCTCTAGCACATTAATATCATTGTTAGATCCTGGTAGACCAAAATATGCATGCCAAATCCAAAGATCATAATCAGCTACAGCTTCCAGAATAATAGTAGGAGATCCACTGCGACCAGCATATTGTCCTCCCCAAGCTGTTGGGCAGTTTTTTTCCATTTACAATGCATACAATCTAAACTACCCAATATACCTGGAAATCCTCGGCGTTCTCCAATCTGAAGTAGCCGTTCAACATCATTAGCGTCAGGTGATCGAAGGTAACGACTTCCAAACACCTCGACAACAACACGACAAAATCGCTTCATACTTTCTATAGTAGTGGACTCTCCTATTTTGATGTACTCATCGGTGGAATCTGCCGGCAACCCATACGCCAACATCCGAAATACAACAGTTATTTTTTGCAAACCAGACAACCCAAGTCTACCAACACCATCTCTTTGCTGGACAAAGTAATTGTCATGTCTTTATATAGCATCATGAATATGCATAAACAAAGGACGGCTCATCCGAAATCTTCGTCGGAACATCGTCTCCGAGAACAAAGGATTATCTAAAAAATAATCACTGAAGAGACTGCGAGAAGAATTTTCTCGCTCACGGTTGATAACTGCATGACCCGGAATAGATCCACCGTGGGAATCCTCCGAGTTAGATAGGTTATGAGTGATGAGAAAATTGTTGTTAGCAGTAATTTGAGCTACTACTTGCTTTTCTATATCTTCGTAATAATCATCATCTGAAGAAGAAGACAAAGAAGAAGAAGAAGGTGGTATATAAGATGAACTTCCATAGTTGAAATTCATTTTTTTGTAAGAATTAATAGAATGGTGGTATTCATCTTATATTCCATATATGGTACCCTCTTTATAGTGTAAGTAATTCAATCTTACCCGTTAAATTTTGTCGACCAAGATCTAACTGTTGCATTGATCAGTCTCATCTTCTTTATCCTAATGACCACTATCTAGAAAAATACAAACTGATCTTGCCTGTTGAATTTTGTTGACCAAAATCTAACCATTACATTGATCAGTTTCATCATCTTTATCAATGACCACTATCTAAGAAAAATACAAATTGATCTTACCCATTGAATTTTTTCGACCAAAATCCAACCATTGCTTTGATTAGTAGCATCATCTTTATGTCCCTTACCACTATCTCAGAAAAAAAAACAAATTGATCCTACCCATTGAATTTTGTTGACCAAGATCTAGCCATTGCATGCACAAGTCTCATCATCTTTACATCAATTATAATTATCTCATAAAATACCAAAATATCTCTGAATTTTTGTGGCCAAGATGTAACAATTGCTTTTGCCTTCACTTGTCTATAAAATGTATACTTCTCGTTGAATGATCACACCATCTTGTATTTATTTTCTTACCATTAATATTCCTTTTAAAATGGCCTCAATTCGCTCTCAATCATATTCTATTGAAGAAAATAAACACTTATGTCATGTGTATCTTGATGTTTCTCAAAATCCAATCATAGGGATAAACCAATCAGGCGATCAGTTTTGGACAAGAGTTCAAACTGAATATGAAAAATATGAGATTTCTCTTGCCCAACCAAGACCAAGAAGATCTTTTCAAACCCGAATGACGACAATTCTTTCTGCAGTCTCCAAGCTGAGAGGATGTGTTAACCAAATTGAAAATAAAAAATCCCAACGGTGCTTCCGAACAAGACATTGTAAGTGTGTATAAATAGATATTGTTTGTATTTTCTCCTACTTTATTATTTTTTATGTTTGCTAACTTATTTACATTTGTCTCTTTCTTAATATAAAATCAGTTAAACCAAGCGAAGATGTATTGACACAAGATGTCAAATACAAGAAAGGGTTCAAATTTGATCACGTCTGGCCAATCCTTAAAGGTATTGAAATTTTTTCAAATAACCACAGCAACAGAGCCATTGCATTCTCAGAAGAAAGTCGTAATGCCAAATCGTCTTCATCAATCCAAGATGAGTCATTGCCATCCCTTGGTATGAATTCCTACGATCTAAATTTAAATAGTGAAGAATCCAGTGGTAATTTATCAAAGAGACCAATGGGTGTGAAAAAAGCAAAGAAAAAGCAACAGTCTGATGAACAATTTAAACAAATGATGGAGCAAAATGATAAGCTTCTAAAAGCTATGGTTAAAGGTACTTCTGAAAGAAACAAAATTAAAAGACAGAAAATAGTTACAAAGAAAGAAACATGAGCGTAAAATGTTACTCGCGGATTTGAGTTCTATAACTGATCCGGCAAGACGTGCGTATATTGAAAATGAAAGAGCGATGATTCTAAGTAGAGGAGCACCAACAACCCAATATGAAGAACACAGAGAAGGTTCTCAAAGCCAATATCATGGATCTCAATATCGAACATATCAAGCTCAAGGAGACCAAGCTCATGGGGATCAAGCTCAAGGAAGTCAAGTTCAAGGACAACATCCTCAAGATGAAGATCCAAAATCACCAAGTAAGCAACAAGATTTTTCCCAGTACTATAATTTGCTTAGCGGAGGCGGAAATGGATTTCCAGGAATTTATTAGATTATTATTAAAATTTATATTTTGTGTGTTTTATGTGTATTTTTTAATTAAGTAATTTTTGTGTGTTTGATTTTAATTGGTAATTTTATGTGTGTTTAATTTTAATTATGTAATTTTATGTGTTTTTAATTTTAATTATGTAATTTTATGTGTGTTTAATTTTAATTATGTAATTTTATGTTTTTAATCTTTTATTATTTTAGTTGATGGTATTTATTTATATTCTTAAGTAATTTATTTATTAAACATGTTTAAAATATAGTGAACTGATAGATAATCATTTAAATATATATTTTTAATCTAAATACATGAATAAAAAAGTATTTTAAGTTTTGGTGTTTTGTGAACAGTGTTACACCATATTTGGTGTAACACTGTTCACAAAACACCAAAACTTTAATTTTGCCGTTTGTTTTGGCGTTATATTGGAGAATATTGGACGGCATATTTGCTGTTTTACCGTCCGATTGGAGAGGCCCTAACAAGTCATGACAAAAAATAGAAAAAGGAAGAAAAGCGCGCCAACATTAACAGCAGACGCAATAAAAAGCAGACTAGTCTAGTTATAGATGGTTTTTAGATTTTCTATGAAGCCAATTAAATCTGTGGCTTCTTTTGTAAGCCAATTTGTTTTGTTTCTACAAGTATATGTCATCTCCACCTACATTGATTAACACTTTCTTCATCTCTCCCAATGGCCTTTTTGAAAGACATAACTTCTCTGGCATCATCTTACATTCGTCGCTTAGCCGCGTCTCAACCACAACCACGCCGTTTGGCTCCTCATCCGCCGGACCTGTTCGTTGGATCAAGAGAGAAGGCGGCTTCGTTCATCACGCCGTCAAGCTATCTCAGGATACTCCATTTGGCTTCGGTCTCATCTCCACCGAGCGACTCCCTCAAGGCACAGACCTTATCTCTCTCCCTCCTCACGTTCTCTTACGCTTCGAATCAGATGAAACGACACCGTCTCCTCTCCTTGCCGCTTTAGCCCGTCGAGTTCCCGGTAAGTACTAGTGTAAAATTTTGAATGAATTTGGATAAGGATTTTTAACATAAAAACCTCCCAACTAAGTTTGTTATGGATAAAAACCCCTAAACTAAGTATTTAATGAAAAAACCCCCAAACTAACTTTATTTAATGAATTAAACCCTCGCCGGTCATAATTACCTGTACTACCGGTAAATCTTCAGTTTAGAGGTTTTATCATTAAACATAAAAATCAATAAAATTCAAAATATAATAACATTATCTAAAAATTCGTAATTTTAATTTTCAAAACTTGCATTTAAAAAAAACATTCTGTAACTATATGAGTCTGACACTACAAGAAAACAAAGCATTTACTAGGAAATTTTACTAGGAAAATTCTTCCTCGTAAATTTACTAAGCCTTTACTAGGATCTTACGAGGAAAGCAAATTTCCTCGTAAGCTCCTCGAAAACTTACGAGGAAACAATTTCCTCGTAAGACCTTAGTAAATTTAGGAGGAGCTTACGAGGAAAAAGTACTTTTCCTCG
>CAKOAT010221488.1:7405-38207 GCA_932364175.1 Eruca vesicaria subsp. sativa | reverse complement strand
AGAAAGATCAGATGCAAGCTTAGTGTCTTCTAGCAAGTATAAGTTGCCTTTGCCAACACCTTTGCCAAGCAACCTACACGAGTCAATATCCTGAAAGTAGACATCATTAGGTGTGAATATAACATTGCAATTCAAGTCATTAGTGGCTCTCTTAACCGATAACAAATTAGAGGTAAAGCTAGGCATGTAAAAGGCTTTAATTTCTTTTTCAAATAACTTAAGGTCTCCTATGCCTTTGATTGGAACCTTGTTACCATCAGCTATCATAACATTTCCTAGAGCAAGAGTGACATTTTCCCATATTTTCACACTCGCTCTGATCTTCCATCTATAACCACTAACCCGACATGTTGCCACAAGGAGATTTTTCGTTGACTTGTATATTCTGAAGGAGAACTTACACCTCACTGCTATCAACCGCAGATCTGAAAGCAGTGCATTCTTTCTAACAAAACTCTGGTTGACATAGATATTGTTACCATTTAATCTTCCTCCTTCAATAGCATGTCTTTTTGAATTCTTCAAAACACATATCAGCATCTTCTTGCTCATCCTCATCTTTAACCTTTTGCATAAACACTATAATCCACACCATTCTCGTCCGCTTCGGGAACAATAGAGATATCATCATCCTCCTCCCCATCATCTTTCCCCCCATCATCCTCCTCCCTATCATGATTTTCATCTTTAACCAAATCATCATCATCATTTTCAATACATTCATCAGCTTCTTCCCTTTCTGGATTTGTTTGTTAAAAAAAAAAACTATATACGACTTACCATTAAGTCATCTAGGATAAACGGGTTAGTTTTGCATTTGACCGACTTGTGTCAGATATTTGACTTTTTCTGGATGACTTACCAGTAAGTCGTCTCTGGGAAAACAAAAATTTCAATATTTAATTAAAGCTAGACGACTTATCTATAAGTCGTCTCAGGTTAGTTTGCAATTCGAAAATAAAACTTCAATAGTTTACTTTTCCCAGACGACTTACTTGAAAGTTGTCTAGTTTGATGACTTACGAGAAAGTCGTCCGCGATAAGCAAGGTTTGACCAGAATCTCGGAAAACAATCTGGACGAGTTTGCTTATCCTGGAAGACTTTCAAGGAAGTCGTCCGACTGAACGACTTTCGTGTAAGTCGTCTGGGAGAAGTAAAATATGTAAATTTTATTTTTTAATTGAAAACTAACCTGATACGACTTAAAGATAAGTCGTATAGCTTTAATAAAATATTGGAATTTTTTTTTCTCAGAGACGACTTAATGCTAAGTCGTCAAGGAAAAGTCAAATATGTGACATAAGTCGGACAAATGCAAAACTAATCCGTTTATCATAGACGACTTATTGGTAAGTCGTCTATGGTATTCTCTAGATTTTTTTAACAAACAAAGCTAGATGACTTAGATTTAAGTCGTATGTTTGAGCAGAAGACTTACCCGTAAGTCTTCTACAGCTAGACGACTTACGAGTAAGTCATCTACGCGAACAGATTTGTTAAAAATTTCAATTTCATACCTTAAATTAGTGAGATGACTTCCTTAGCACACAGAGTCTTCTCCAACCCACCCAGAACATCAAACGAAAGTAGCCCACAAGAATAGTAAGCTTGAATGGCTCTGTTAACCATAAAAAAATTTGAATCAAAAGCTTAAGTTTTTTGGATGAATATGGAGACAAAGTGAAAGAGATGTTGTTTTTAGTTCATAACAATTGAGTAAGAGAGAGTGTAAATCGATTTTAGGTGCATTAAGATTTTCAAATTGGTTGTTCATGGTAGTTAGGGTATTGATGGCAATAGCAATCTTGTAAATACTTGAAGATGATGAGGTTGAGAGAGTAAAAAAATAATTTTCGAAAAAAAAGAAAAAAATGTAATGGAATTTTCGTAAATGATGTGAACAGGTGGGGTGAATAGGACAAAAGAAAAGTAAAAAAAAAAAAGGTGAGTTTTGTGTTTGACTTTGAGTTTCGAGTAAAATTTGCAAAAATCCCATTTAAAATAAAGCTAGACTGGAAACTGGTTTAAATGGTTTAAAACAATAAATAAATGAGGTGAACAAGGTAGTTGATTGGTAGCTTGATTGAAGTGGTTATTAATTTGGGAAAATAGCTAGACTTAGGTATTATCTCAGGTGTGAAAAGTATGTAAATCATATTTGACTTTAAGGGTTTTATCGTTCATGAACTCAAACTTATAAGTGAAACCAATAAGGTTTCCTTTGTCTAGATCTCGGATCTCAACTGTCGGTTAATTGATCGCGGGAAAGTGTCGATCGATTTATGTTTAAGCACATCGATCGATACACATTTAAAGATATCGATCGACACAACGATAGTCGCGTCGATCGACAGCTCTTCTAGCAAGCTTTGCGAATGGGTTAGTGTTGTTCTCTAATTCACTAGGCCAACCCTCATGTGAATCTAGCTAGTTAGATCAAACTAGTTAGGTTCATGTACTGAGGAAACTAATGTTTATCTCAATGAATCCTAAGATATAAATTTAAGGGTGATCAATCCTAAATTTAGCATAAAGTATAACTTGGTTGAAGAACTAAATTAAACATCTTAACAGTAGTCATATATTCAATACATAAATCAACCTTGTGAGAGACCTAAATCTAAAAATTGAGATTACAGATATATTCATAAGAGACAAGGTTATGATGGTGTTAATAATACTCATATGAAAAAAAGAAACAAAGTCAATTAAAGTAATAAAAGCAAGGGAGTTCAAGATCTTGGCTTCAGCGTCGATAAATGGCAATGGAGTTGTGTCAATCAATTATAATTGGTATTCATCGATCGATTCTACATCTTGGTAGAAGCTTTCTCAGATTCACTAAAATGTCACAAAACACTATTTTCTTCAAATAGGTACCTGTACCTGTAATTGCTCTAAAAAGACTCCAAAAGCCTATAAAGTGTCTTAAGAACATATTTAGATCATGGTTGAAATTGAGTAAAATTCATGACCTAACAACACTCCTAAACTACCTTTTTGCTTGTCCTCAAGCAAACAAACAGGTAGCCTTTTTGAAAGAGGTTATGAAAACTAGCAGGGACTCTCAAAATTTTAAACTTAAAATTTTCACCACTATAATGTTGCGACCACATCAAATAAGTGTGAACCTCATAAATACTTTATATACATTATCGTAATTTAGCAACCAAATCCCTTCTATAAGCAACTTAGAAAATACTAACTTGATTCACCCTCTACTAACCTCATTTAATACATAAAATAATGTGCAGGCTTTACCTTGGATGTATCGATCAGAGGATACTTGGACTCTTACTCCAGCAGATATCTGAGTGAATAGGAAGTCATATTCCGGTTTATTTTCTTCCTATATCCCTCTTCTCTGAATCTTTTCAAGTTCAATGCCAGTGAACTAAGACAGGTTCTAATGCCTTCCATCTTGTTCACCTTTATCGAATTTTTTTTTTGACAAAGTGTAGGCGAATAATGGGGTCATCGGTAGTGTACCTACCCCTCCATTTCACAGTGTATGATCATTCATTTGAATTAGAATAGTGGGGTCAACGGTAATTTACCTACCCCTCTGCATATCAGGAAATCATCTCAATCTTCTCTCTCTTTTTTTTTTTAGATGCTTAAGAGAGGAGAGAAGGAAACAAAAAATTTACAGACTCATATCTTTCAGACCTGAAAGAGGAATCTGATCCAATGTATATCAAGCCCCAAAGCAAGCAAATCAGTCAGATTAGGGTTGGAGGTCATCTTCGGTCCCTTCAAAATTTATAAGCAAGTGTGATCTAATGGCAGGATGATCCACATTAGTATCTCTAGTATATTCTGCTATCAATAAATCTAAGAATGTTGCTGATAAGAGGTTAGATAATAAGAAAAAATTTACAATGATCATAATCTCTTGATCAATAACTTTTCATTATACATATATATATATATATATGTATTATATTTTTTGTATGAATAAAACTTCAAGGAAATACAACATTAGCAACTACCTCCCCCCAGACTTAAATTACACTATCCCAGTGTAACAAGTCTAAGATGGTTTATAAAGTAGCTACAGAAAATGTTAGATAATGAAAAGTTAAGTTATTGTTTCGTACCTCAATGTCTCCTGAATCTGTCGATTGATAATATCAGAAAGGCATCGATCAATAAAGTAAGACTGGTATCGATCGATGACAATGGGACAAAAATGCTTCATCGTGTTAGAAGGAGTCTAAATCATTTGGTATGTCAGTTTTGTTAGCTCTATTAAACACTCCAAGCACATATAAGAAATACGAAACCAGTCTCAAAAAATAAAGCATAATATGTCTAAAGCATAAATCCTAAAAATCCAAAGAGATGCGATAAAATAAATTAAAATAAAACAGTCCATAAAAAGAAAGGATATAAATGTGAGGACTAGTTGGTGTCCTCATCGGTCTCCTAGTCATCTGCTGGTGAAGCAGCACGGCGAGATGGTCCTGCATCTAATGGTTAGCTTGCTCTAATACTCCTCCTGGTCCCACAAGAAAGCCCCGATACTCGAGCCCAGATGGCTCGAAGAGCATCCACAACTACCCAGTCCCCACGATCCTGTATCGCGATGTGTGGTATGATGGGGAAGTTGGGATATGGAGGCTCTTGCTGATCCTACGTGTCTCTGGCTCTACGGGGTCGTGGAGGTTGGCATGGTGCCTCTGGTAGGTTGCGCAATAGGCGCTCGTCTGGCTGAAACCTGAGGCTATCAGCATCATCAGTAAAATCCGTGATCCTCCTGTTGGGCAACTGCAGCAAACAGATCTGATTGTTCCTCATGAAACACGATAGAAGGTTTTCCTTGATCCATCCCAAGCTCAACAGGTGTGCCTCATCCATAAATACGTGGGAGCGGTTGGCATCGCCTTCGTCCAGGCAAATGGCCATATGCGTGAAAATCCGGGTAAGCAAACTCCCAACCGTCTCTTTTTTCTGGCCCGTGCCTTTGAAGGATTTCGTCTTTAGTCCAGCCAGATACTCAGCAAAAACAGATCCGAGGTTAGGTGCTACCACCGCCACGTCCGCATCAAACCGACGCAAGTCAACTACACCATCCAATAAGCAGAAAGGAGTGTGAGGTCTGCATTCTTACCTTGTTGGGATACATCTTTCACAACAAAGTGTTGGCAATGGACCTCAGGAAGTAACGCAGAGTGAGGTGGCGGATGTCCGTCATAGTGGCTGAGCTGCAATTCCAGCGACCAGTACCAATGACCTCCCAGAACTCAGGTAGGCTAGGGAACTTAGGAACTGAGATGCGTGTGGCTGTGGGGTTCTCGAAGCCGTAGATGTTGCAGAGGCCAGTGATGGAGATGATGTATCTCTTGCCTCGGACAAAGAAGGACAATATGCCGTCACTTGCAACCTTTGACCTTGGGTTGTTGTAGGTGAGCTGAGCGGTGGCCATGAACTGGCAGACAAGTGAGACGTAGAAGTCGTCTAGACAAGTGGCCATGATTCTGAAATACTTCTGCTCGATCATGTCTGTAATGTATATCTCTATACCGAGCCTCCGGATGTAGCCCGATCGATGAACCGTGTGGGCTCTAACGACGTCTAGCCATGCATTGTAGAACAGGCTGTTGTAATCGTGCCATATGTCTGTGAGAATGTGGTGTGTGCATTTGCGGTCTTTAACCGCTGTAGTAGGGTTCATGAAGGTCTCACATGTGACGATCGGGGTCTAATCGTCGCGAGGCCCCGGAATGTGCTCATCATCTTGCAGAGATGGAGGGTCAGAGGGTCTACTCCTTATGTGCCTGCTCTGTCTAGCCTCTACTTCGTTCTCTTTTCGTTGAACGGTCTCATCTGCATACATACACAAATAGAGAGACAAAGTTAGTACACGTAATCACTTTAACATATATCGATCGATGTACACATCATGTAATCAATCGATACTGAAGCACCGAGAACGATCGAGGTAAATAACAGGCCATAAATCACTCAACAAAAATCTCGATTTCAAGGAGAGTTCTCCCGTGACCAATTTTGCGGCAAGTCTGGTGCCGAAAACTTTGCAGTTCACGGTGGAATGCCCACGGGTTTGGTGGAGGTCGCAGAAAGTATTCTCATCGTAATTCAAATTTCTCGTCCACGTGTTACCCGTAGTTCGCCCTTGCTCCGCTCCGGAATTAATGGCGTAGTTATGCACCCCTTGGACCTGTCCCTCGTGATGGATGAATTTGTCGTTACGAGAGTTCCTCTTTTTCTGCTTCTGCTTGGACGCGTTATCCTTCGCAGATGTTTTCGTCGGCTTATGCTTCTCAGACAGGATTTGAGTCTCCTCTTCACTGGTTATGGCGTCAGTGGCCTTATGGAGCGCATCCTGGATCGTCCGCGGTTTCTCGAGAGTTATCCACTTGCTGAATTTCGATTTATACCAGAGCGATTTCCTTAACGCATCGATGGCGGCTTTGTCGCTAATTCCGCTAACCCTAGCCATGACGAGTTTGAACCTACTCATGAAATCGCGGAGAGATTAGTCCTCTTTCTGCGCCAAGCTCCAGAGGTCGGCGTCGGAGGTTTCCGGGTTAATGAACATCGAATATTGCTTCAGGAATTCTGAAGCAAGTCGGCGGAAACTTCCGATCGAATTTCGCCTAAGTTTGGCGAACCATTCGAGCGCTACTCCTTCTAGGTTTTCGACGAAGAGACGGCAGTAGCCTGCGTCTTTTTCGTAGTCCTTGAGTTTGGCTTGACCCATGGTGATCTGGAACGCCTGTAGGTGCGCTTTGGGATCAGATGTCCCGTCGTAAGTTGGCACCTTCAGTTTTCCGGGATCGGGCAGCTTGACCTCGGTGATGCAAGCCGTGAAGGGCGTTTTACGAGATTCGTACAGTAGCCGATCGATTTCGGGAGCGGCGCTGGTAGCGTGATGAATCTGAGATTTCAATGCTTTTACCGCTGCGGCCGTTTTAGTGATGTATTCGCGGAGATCGCGAATCTCGGTCAGATTGCCAGCAGTTTTCCGACTATGTCAGCATTTGGTGCGAGTAACCGGAGATCGCTCCTCGGCAGTTTTTGCGTATCGCGCGAAGTCGAGTTCCCCCTCGTCTCCAGTAAAAGAACGTTCAGGAGAAGACTCCGGAAGAGGACTTCGAGTTTTTCTTCTCCTAGGATGGACGTTTGCGTCTTTGTCCGATGAATCGGCCTGGTCGCTTGTCTCCAGGTTAACCCTTTCGATGCCGTCGCCCTCGGTCTCCTGTTTGTGAGTGGGAGGTTTCTCCGATTTGTTTAGCGTCGCGTAAGGGTTATCTTTTCCAGAATCCTTTTCCGGTAAGTTACCCTGCTCGGTTCTGGGACGATCCGTAGGAGCGCCGAAATCGAGCCTCCTTCCGCGGATCTAAGTAGTTCCGCGGGGGCGAATTGCTTGGGTTTTCGCGGTTAGGGTTTCAACCCGTTTCGCGAGCGAACCAATGAGCTTTTCCCGCTCTTCCGATTTTTTGTTAAACTCGGAAAGCATCTTTTCGATGGTCTCGGCGTTAGCGTTTGTAGCTTTGGCCGCGGACGCATCTTGTGGTGGTGGTTTTCAACGTTATCGCGTTCATTGCGAGTTTGGTTGTCACCAGTCATCGTTTCTTCGTTGGACATGTTGCGGCTTCGGTGTAAGATAGATCCGACCCCCCTCCTTCTAGCGCCAAACTGTGGGAACCGAAATCCACCTACTGTCAATAAATCATAAATAAGGAAACTTCGGGAAAACCCTAAGTTTCCAGAGGAACCGACTATCTGGAGAACCGCACAACGAAGATTAAGAAATCGATGAACTTAGAATTTAAAAGAGAATAAACAAAATTGAGAGCAAAGAGGTTCTTATTCCGAATCTGCGTAAGAACTGTTACAACGAGAGAAGCCTTAGCTGCATGAGCCGTCGGCGAAATCCCTAGAAATCTAAGAACGAAAACCCTAGTTGAGACGCAGCTCGCTAACAAAAAACGGAAATATTCCTAAATGCTAATTTTGGTGGTGAGAGCTCTGAAAATCGTGTCCCAGCTTCTGCCCTATGCCTCCTGCTTATATACTTCTTCTTAGGCGGTTTTAGTCTTTCCATTTCGCCCGAAACCGAATACATCGGGAATTTTCCATTTCTGTAGATCCTTCCTTTTCTTCCGCGGAAATCTTCTATTTATCTTCAAACTTGCCTTTTGTCTTCTGTCTGCGAGTAAACCACCAAAGCGTTATCGTATCTTTGGGTTTGATTTCGTTAATATCGCGAGATGGGTTTTTATCGTGTTTTAGGACCTTTAGGGCCGTTTTACGATAAAAACCGTTTCCTGATCCGATGCCGTTTTTTACGATTTTCTCGACGTTTTTATTAAAGACGCGTTTTTATGATCTCGGATAAATCGTATAGTTTAGGCGATGTTCGGTGTCTTGCTTAACCATTTCCGTATTATACGATTTCTTCGAGTTCTTTTCGAGAAAGCGTAGTTTTACGGTTTTATAGTAGGATTCGAACGATAAGTCGGATTGAGACGAAACGAGAGACATTTAGGCCATGGTTCAGAATGTGACCGTGTCTAAGGACGTAAGGTTTGAATCGGGGATGCGGGAGATCCGGGAAATCTCTAGTTTGCCTGCTGGCGAACTAAGCCAAGCTGGCTTAGTTCGCCAGCAGGCGAACTAGTTGGAAGCTTCTAGTTCGCCAGCAGGTGAACTAGTTGGGAGCCTTCTAGTTCGCCTGCTGGCGAACTACGCCAGCAGGCGAACTAGTCGTGACTAGTTTGCGTTTTGCGGTGGTTTCAGTTTTTCGCGGTTTTGTAAAATGATTTCTCGAGTTTTATAAAACGATTCTCGAGTTTTATAAAATGATCTTCGAGTTTTATAAAACGATCTTCGAGTTTTATAAAACTATCTTCGAGTTTTATAAAACGATCTTCGAGTTTTATAAAACGACTTCTCGAGTTTTATAAAATGATCGTCGCAATAGTTAATTTTGGCTATTGATTCCGTCGTACCGATTTTGACCCCAACAGTTAGCCCCCCAACAGTAACGTGTTACTAGGGATTTACGAGGAAAGAAACGCGGGCATAGCTATTTCCTCGTAAAGGGTTTTCCTCGTAAAGCCCTAGTAAAGTCATTACGAGGACCTTACGAGGAAATAAAAACACGGGCATAGATATTTCCTCGTAAGGTCCTAGTAACGTTACTAGGGCTTTACGTGGAAACAAAATTCCTTATATATACTCGAGCAATCCGGTTTCTCATTTTCTAGTAAGCTTCTCTCTGAATCCTCTAAAGGTTCTCTCTAATTCGTAGTTAGGTGATTAGATTAGGGAATTTAGATTAGGTGGTTAGTTTAGGGAATTTTGATTAGGTGGTTAGTTTAGGGAATTTAGATTAGGTGATTAGTTTAGGTAATTTAGATTTTGTTTGTTTACTTTTTTTTACTGTTTTTTAAATTATACGGGAATGAATATTTTGATTTTTTTTATTTAAATATAGATATTTTTGGGCTTATCGTCTCTCGAGGGGAGTCACTACGGAGATATTTTTGGGCGTCAAGATGCTCCGGGTTCATCTTTGTCAGCTCCCGGTTCATCTTTGATTCCCAAGACCCAGGGAGCTTATACGGCGTCCCGGCAACCACCTCCTTTTCCACCACCTCCTCCTCCTCCTCCTCCTCCACCGGTCGGGGTTCATCCCGATTTGCAGGTGCCGCCGAACGCACCCTTTGCGGTGTACACGGTGGAGGATATTTTGGCCCTTCCAGACAGAGAAGGGCTGGCAGAGTTAGATCATATCCGACGGGACGGCCAAAACGAATTATGGTATGTTTTAATTTTTAAAAAGTTTTTTTAATTTATTTCTTAATTAACAAAATATTTACAAATTAATCTAATTAATGATTTATTTTGTGTCTTTCCAGGTTTGGTCTTGACAATTGTGTCGGAACTAGCGTCACAGACTGTATCAAGGGATACTTTCCGGGTGCAGCTCCAAACTGGAAGATGACGGCGAGCCACACAAAAAAGACGTGGTTCAAATCGTTCGCTGTAAGTTTAATGACCTAATTTATTTTTAATTATTTAAAATTATTAATATTATTGAACTAATCCGTCTCTTATTTTTTCTGGTTACAACAAAATTATCGTTGGTCTATTGGGATTCACCAGCGGGTGAAGAAGGAGTTTGAGGCCAAGGCAAGAGCAAGATTTCTCGACATGGTCTACAACTGGAAGGGCGACTATCCGGTATAGATTTATAAATTTTAATATATATATAGTTTTAAAAATATTATTGACTTTAATTCTAATTTTTTTAAATCAGGTGGATGGTTACGGGGACGGGAAACCCGATTGCCTCACAACCACGGTGTGGGATGGCTTAATCAGCTATTGGGGGTTTCTGGACTCAGTCATAATCTCCAACGCAAACTCCGAGAACCGCATGACCAGAGACGAGCATGGCAACACCACGGGTCGAAAACCTCACGGGGGAGTTCGTCTAGACATGGTAAGATGATTTAAAAAAAACTATTTAATTTTTATTTTATTTGAATATTCCAAATTAATATTTAATTTTAAAAATTACTTTTAGGCTAAAGAGACAGGAGTTCTTCCATCTCGGAAAGACCTTTACGAGAGGACCCACCGGAACAAGGCTGGGCAGTTTGTAGATCCTGCTTCCGAGCGGATCTACAACGAGATTGTTGCCCAAGTTGACGAACGCCAGACCCAGCTGACTCAGCAGACTGGGACTCCAGTCATATTATCCACTCTTGAAGTGGATAAGATTTACGTGGAGGTAAATAATTTGTTTTAGGATTAATTTTTATTATTTATTTTAATTTTTTTCTTAACGTTATTAATATTTTTATTTACAGGTCGCCCCTAGGAAAAAGGGGCGTATCGTCGGGATTGGCTCGGTTAACGATGTCTCTGCAGCGACGTCGTCTTATCATCAGGAGCAGCACGATGTCAATGTTCAGCTACGCTCGCAGTTGGCTTCACTCACCGAGCATGTGACTTCTCTCACCAATGTCATCGACATTATGGCGGTTGGAAACCCGCAATTGGAGGAGATGTTGCGTAAGAGACGGGAACGCGGAGGGATTCCAACCCAACAGCATCCACCATCATAGTCACAGCCGGCAACCAACTATGGAGATGAGCAGGATTTGGCGAGCCAGGACGAGTTCGTTCGCCAATATCACGACCAGCATCCGTAGTTTTTTTTATTTTTAATTGTATATTATGAATTTTAAAATTTAATTGTATATTATTTAGTTATTTATAAAATATATTGTTTTTTATTTTTTATTTATAATTTATAATTTGATTTTTTTATTTTTAAAAAATAAATTAATTATATTTATAATTAATTTTTTTAATAGGGAAAAAAACATTTCGAAGCAAAATCCTCGTAATGGTTTCCAAGTAATCTCCTCGTAATTATTTCTAGTAAGTTCCTCGTAACATATTACTACGAGCTTACGCGGAAAATCTTACTACGAGCTTACGACGAAATGCTATGAGGACCTTACGAGGAAAATCTAACCACGCCTTTACGAGGAAATGTTTCCTCGTAAATTCGCTAGAACCTTACGAGGAAAAAGGCTTTACGATGAACGTGTTTTGAGGAAACGCGTTTCCTCGTTATTTCCTAGTAAAAGGCCATTTACTAGGAAATAACGAGGAAAACCCGTCCTAGTAATGGACGAGTTTTCTTGTAGTGTAAAGAAGTTCATATGGACGAATGTGATAACTCGCTTCGGCACGCCCCAAGAGATTTTCACTGCCAACGGGCCCCAGTTCACAAGCCATGACTTCAGAGAATTCTACCAAGAGTGGAACATCAAGCTCTCCTTCTCCGCACCGCGGCACCCACAATCAAACGGCCAGGCCGAATCTACAAACAAAACCGTGGTCAACATGATCAGGAAACGCCTGGAGAAAGCCCACGGGCACGGGGCAGAAGAGTTACATTGAGTCCTCTGGGCTTATCGGACCACTCCGAAAAACAGCCACACAAGAGACTCCATTCTCACTAGTCTACGGCATGGAATCAGTAATACCCAAAGAGGTACACGTCATAACGACTGTCTCCGGACCCATCTCCCAGGAGGAAAACGACGAATTGCTGACCCTCAGCCTGGATCTACTCGACAAAAAAAGAGAGGCCGCCCGCCTAAGGAACATTTTCTATCAACAGAAAGTGGCCAGGTGCTACAATAAGAAAGTCCGGACCAGAACCTTCCAGCAAGGAGACTGGGTCCTACGACGGGTCTACGACCATACTAAAGATAAATCTGCAGGGATGCTAGCCCCAGGTTGAGAAGGCCCCTATAAGATAATCGGGGTGCAGGGGGGGAGGAGCATACAAGCTGAAAGACAGCAAATGAAAGGGCCAACCTAACTGCTGGAATGCCCTGCACCTCAAAAAGATAATCGGGTTTTCTACAGATACCTAGCTATCTATATATTTTAAGTACACTGGTTTCCTGCTCCTATGTATGCTAAAAACGTCTATGGACTAAGCCTATATAACATAATTTAGTTTCGACTAAAGGAGCCACATGAACTCCACTAAACTGAAAAGGGGCATACTAGCTGGATCGGACCCCACGGGGCAGCTCGATCCTGGCGAACCCTACATTTACGTGACACGTTTCACATACAAAACCGCTAAGCAGGACCGGGCCCAAAGGGGAACCTCGGTCCTCGTATCTACGTGACAAGTTTCACATACAAAACTACTAAGCAGGACTGGGCCCCAAGTGGCACCTTGGTCCTCGTATCTATGTGACATGTTTCACATACAAAACCGCTAAGCAGGACCGGGCCCCAAGGGGCACTTCGGTCCTCGTACCTATGTGAAATGTGTCACATATATTAATATTTGGGTATGCGAATTGGAACGAACTTGATCAACCTTAATACAATGTCGACAATACCTCAGTCCCTGCGTAGAGGCCTCGAGCCGTAATCTACAAGGGGGCCACACGTACTAGTGCCTCTATCCTTGCATCAAACACGCTACGAGCGACACGAGATGTAGGGGGCGTGACGTATAACTTCAGAGTACTGAGATCAGCCCCATGGTTTCAGGGAGCTGACGGTGGACAAAACCCCGGGAGCACTTCTAGCCTGCTTATCCAGACGTGGAAAGCAGCAAGTCTGGTACGTGGCTCACTACTTACCAATAGACCCACCCCAGCACAAACATATAAAACTGAGAGTGGCTTTCTGCAGAAAGCAGAGTGCAGCATTACATGATCTTGATAGTGGTCCAAGTGGCAGAATGCGAATCCTTACCCGAGAACGGTAGTGGCCCACCTAAGGGGGGCAGAATACGGTCTTGATGCCAACAGGCCTCTGGGCCCCAAATGTTTAAAATTCCGAATTTTACATTTTTACATGAGATTGGTAGTGGCCCACCTAAGGGGGGAATAATACGATCCAACAAGCCTCCGGGCCCTGAATGTTCCAAATCCTTAATTTTGCATTCTCACTTGAGATCGGTAGTGGCCCCCCTAAGAGGGGCAGAATACGATCTCAAAACAATGTTCAAAATCCCGAGTTTTACATCCCTTATCTACTCACCTCCGAGTCTAGGTCAAGTACCTCAGAATTACTCAGAAAACCTCAGGGTTCTGAATAATCATCCTTGCATTAAAAGACAGACCCCAGGCTCCCAAGCAACTGGCTTAGACTCTTAAAGTCCAGTACTTAACCTCAAGTTAAATTATGAGCTTCCAAGTTCCAGTGTTCAAAATTCTGAATTTTACACTCCCGGCCCCCGGCCATAGATCGTCGGATCCAAGAGAATATTCGGGCCTGAGCACAGAGCCTCTGGGCCCAATCGGAACCTCTGTGCCCAGACAACGAGCCCGTCAATTCAGAACCACGAGTTCCTGCTCCCACGAAGAGACTTCCTATCTTCACAGATAAGAAAGTAGGGTCTAATCAAGGATCTCAAGATTCACGCCAGGCCCCAAAAATATCCTCCAAAAGCCTAGAATGTCTTGAGGATAATATCGTACGCCTAAGAAAGTATTTTGCAAAATCTGCGACATATTTGATGGAATCTACGGAGCATTTAAGCTAAATGTCCTAATTAACAGCAAAAGCAACAATCCGCTAAAAAGAAGTTTTAACAAAATACGGGCCTCAGGAGGCCACATGAGTTTTACAAAAACAAAAGTGGCACGAAGGCCCAGCACCAAGTTTTAAAACCCCGAAGGGCACAACATAATAAAACCCCAAACAAGGGGCAAAAAGTTCATATCCTAAAGGCATCTAAGCAGAGAAGGAGGCTTTAGGATCATCAGCAATAGGAGAAGTGGAGACCTTCGGATCATCGACAGGTGCAAGCAAAGGAGTCTCCCTTAGAATCCCTGTCTCCCCAATGGTAGAGAGGGTTTTGTACTAGATTAAGCAGACTTCTGAAGAGACCTTTTTAGACCTAACTTTAGAGAAGCATCTAGCCATAGTTTTGAAGAAGAGCTTAGGAAGAGAGAGAGAGATCTGAACTACAATCCAGAGAAGATCTTGAACTCCCTTGCTTTACTTATTGTTTCTCTTATTATTATTATCTTAAAGCATTATTCAAACCATTATGACTTTGTCTCTCATAAATATGTTTGAGTAGTCTCTCTTGTTAGATTTAGGTTTCTCATTAGGGTTGACTCATGCATTGGAGTAACCATTATTAGGGTGTTTAAAATATAGTTCTAAATATAGTCATCATGAATACTAATGTTAAGGATTGATCACCCTTACCTCTGATTTTAGGAATAATTTGGATAAGTGAGAACTTAGCAATTACCTAGAGTCTAAGTTGTTTATTGAAGATTAGAGAACCCTTTCAAACCAAACTTTAGAACTCGCTGGTGCAATATCGATCGACGAGATAATCGTCCTATCGACCGATATTGTATAACAACGATCGATCGATATTTCTATTGAACTATCAATCGATATTTGCTCAAGTTCATCGAAAAATCGTTCTTGACCCGAGATCCAGTAAGAGTTAACACCTTAATTCCTTAAGAGTTTGAAACTAGAACTATGAATAATAAAAACCTTTTATATCTTGCATGCATGTCATACACGAGAAAATACCTATGTTTAACTACCTTGTTTTCTCTTAACAAACAAAACAATCAATCAAACAAATTGCTTGGTTACCTTTTAAGTTATTGTTTAAAACTTGCTATCTAGCTTTACTTCGAAAATTAAATAATCTGTTGTGTAATCCTAAAGTCGTTATGGATTCGATCCCTAAGTACTACAAGTGAACCTCTTTTGATGAGAGTAACTCACTCCTAGGGTAATTTGAGTGATATCAAATTTGGCGCCGCTGCCGGGGACTCTTTCTTATTACCATCAGCTTTAGTTTAGAATATAGTCTAGATTTTATTTTCGTTTATTTAATTCTTTTCTTCTTTCTATGCTATCACAGCGAATTCAGGATGGAAAAGACAGATTTCGTCCAAGAATCGACCGATGACGTACTACACACATCGAACGATATATTTTCCAAGGAATCGACCGATGATGTAATGCACGAATCGAATGATATGTTGACCGAGGAATCGATCGACATAAACCAATCGACATCGATCGATGAATGTCTTCACTTACCAATCTAGTTAATGAGGAAGTAGTCCAACACGAACCATTAGGGCAGATATGCAATAAAGCAAATAAATTTATAGTTAAACAGAGGACTGCAATCCCTGTCAATTGTTATCATCTTTGACTGAAGATGTAGAAAAACTGCAAGACTACTTAGACCCCATTAAGACCTATTCCCATAGGACAGCTATTAGGTTACCAGAAGATGAAGCAAATAAGTCTACGCTTCATTTTGATTTCATTCATCTGGTACAAGAAAAATCTTTCCGTGGTTCCGTTTCAGAGCATCCCCACGAGCATCTCAATTTTCTAGAAGAATTGGAACTCAGCGATATCAATCGTTGTAGATTGTTTCCTTTTTCTTTAGGGAAGGATGTTGGTGTCAAAAACCGTAATCTCGAAATCAACGTCTGCGATAACTTCTGGAATCATTACTTTCTGCAAAAGTCATTTATTAATACTCGAGAGTCGTTTTATAAAACACAAGAACCGTTTTATAAAACTCGACGATCGTTTTATAAAAACTCAAAGAACCGTTTTATAAAACTCGACGATCGTTTTATAAAACTGAAGAACCGTTTTATAAAACTCGAGAATCGTTTTATAAAACTCGACGATCGTTTTATAAAAACTCGAAGAACCGTTTTATAAAACTCGAGAGTCGTTTTATAAAACTCGAGAATCGTTTTATAAAACTCGACGATCATTTTATAAAAACTCGAAGAACTATTTTATAAAACTGAAGAACCGTTTTATAAAACTCGACGATCGTTTTATAAAACTGAAGAACCGTTTTATAAAACTCGAGAATCGTTTTATAAAACTCGATGATCGTTTTATAAAACTCGAGAATCGTTTTATAAAACTCGAGAATCGTTTTATAAAACTCGACGATCGTTTTATAAAAAATCAAAGAACCGTTTTATAAAACTCGAGAATCGTTTTACAAAACCTCAAAAAACCGAAACCGCCGCAAAACACGAACTAGTCACGACTAATTCACCTGCTGGCGAACTAAGCCGGCCCGGCTTAGTTCGCCAGCAGGCGAACTAGGAGCCACTCCGCTAGTTCGCCAGCATGCGAACTAGGAATACCGTGACTAGTTCGCCTGCTGGCGAACTAAGCCGAGCTGGCTTAGTTTGCCAGTAGGAGAACTAGAAGCTCTTCGGACAGCTAGACCGGACCGACTCGAATCTTCGTACGCTGGACCGATCATCCTGAGCCTCGATCTCCCGTATCCCCAATTCGAAACTTACGCCCTTCGACATGGTCGCATTATGAACCACGGTCGAAATGTCTCTCGTTTCGTCTCAAACCGACTTATCGTTCGAGTTTTACGATAAAAATCGTAAAACTCCGTTTTCCCGAAAAGAACTCGAAGAAATCGTATAAAACGGTAACAGTTAAGCAAGACACCGAACATCGCCTAAACTATACGATTTATCCAAGATTTTTCGCTAATATTATAAAAAACGCGTTTCTAATAAAAAACGTGAGAAGATCGTAAAAACGGCATCGGATCAGGAAACGGTCTCGTTATAGTCGTAAAACGGTTTTTATCATAAAACGGTCCGAAAGGTCATAAAACACGATAAAAACCCATCTAGCGATATTAATGAAATCAACCCGAAGATCCGATCCATGGGAAGAAAGGAAGGATGGAGAAAAAAAAGGAAGTTTCCCGATAAACTCGAATCCGGGCAAAATGGAAAGAATAAGCTGCTTGGGAAAGGAGTGTATAAGCCAGAGGCATAGGGAAGAGAAGGGGGACGAAATTCAGACCTAAAAAAGACGGCTGTTAGCTTAGGAATTTAGGACTTAGCGTTTTGAATAGCAATCCAGATCTTTAGAACGTTTCGACGTCTAAGTTCTTCAATTCTTCTTGTACCAGTTGTCGATTCTTTATTTAATAAAAGCATTCATACAATTTCTTTATTCTCTGTTCTTCATTGTTCATCATATTCTTTTAAATTCGTTTGTTTTAGTGATTTCCGCAGAGATCCAGGACCTCGGGAAAATTAGGGTTTCATCCTAAGTTTCCGTATTTAACGGAAAATCGACAGTGTGGATTTTGGTTCCCACAAAGGAAGCCAGAAATTGGCTAAATCAATTACCAGCAGGAACCTTAACCTGCTGGAAAGATATTCGAGCTGCTTTCATTAACCAATTTTTCGATGAAACTAGATATTGGGACGCCAGACACAAACTCTCCACATTCCTTTAAGGTCCACAAGAATCTTTTAGGAACTCTTGGACTAGGTTTAAGAAAAATCAGCGAGATTGTACCCACCATGGTTATTCGGAAACGCAGCTCCTTAAATTTTTCTACGGAGGCCTCGAGTTAGATTACCAGATTACGCTAGATAATGCGAGTAATGGAAATTTCAGCTCCAGGAATCCTGAAGAAGCAAATCAGTTGATTGAAAATATAGCAATTGGTAAATCTTATGAAAATAAAGATAAGGAAAGAGAAGCTAGATCTAGAAATGACCTTCAACTAAATGAAATTAGGAAGTCTCTGGATCTCCTTCATTCTTTTAAAAAGGAAAAGGAGCCTGATATTGCTTAGAGCAATAAGAATACTCATTCCATAGAGCAAACGCTCCTTGGACATGAAAACCCTCAGGAAGACCTTTTTGGCACATATAGTTTTACCCAAAATTATGACACCCTCGCCGTATCACACAGCGGGAGAGCCCAAACTGTTTTAAACCATGTCTTCACGGGAAACCAGAGGCTGAACCATGACATAGACGTCAAGTTGGATGGTGTCTGCTGCGTAATGTCGAAGGAATTTGACATTTTGCGTAAGTAAATCAGAAGTCTAGAAGGCGATATTGCCAATTACGCTACCACTATCAAGAGGGAAGCAGTACGTCTACCGGGAACGACTGACACAAACCCTAGACGTCAAATAAGTGCTATAATGCTAAGGAACGGAAAACAGCTAACTCCGATCATTAGAGAAAACCACCCTACGGAAGGAAACACTGTTGTTCCAGAATCGGAAAATTCCATTCCCAACCCCGTGCTTCTCCGCGATTTGAAATATGAGCTCCAACAAAACAAAGAAAAGAATAAAGATTCTAGGGGAACTGAGAAACCAGTAATCATTCTCGATGATGAGGAAGTTGTCGATGTCGATCGACACGAAGAGCCCGATGTCGAGCGACACGAGGACACCGAGGTCAACCGACACGGAGATATTGGTATCGCTCGACAATCACCCACGAATTTGAAAGAAAGACAAACACCCAATGAACCAACCATAGAACGGGTGTACAACACCTTACCTCCCTACCCTCTCAAGTCTAACACTAGACACGACAGGGATAGAGAAATTTGCGGACGAGCTTTCGAACGATTTACGGTAGAAATGTCACTTAGTGACGCCCTCAGTATTTCACCAACCATTAGACAATATGTCAAGGGAATGACAACTAAGAGTCTTTCAACAGAAAATGCAATGTAATGATGGTTTCAGCAGAAGCTAGCGCCTTCATTCAAACCCCAGAGAAGCAACCAGATCCTGGTAGTTTCGTCCTTAAGTGCACAATTCGAAACCAGCTATTCCCGCGAGCACTCTGTGACCTAGACTCTAGCGTAATTTTAATGCCGCATTCCGTTGTAACATTTCTTGGGTATACTGAATTTACACCGGCCAATATCCAACTAGTACTTGCTGATAGATCTGTTAGGATTACGGAAGGTGTCCTTGAAGATGTACCAGTAAAGATCGACGGATGCACTGTCCCTACAGACTTTGTTGTGCTGCATTACAAAAACGAGCCAAGAGATCCGATCCTGTTAGGTAGACCATTCCTCGCTACTGCAAACGCCATTATTGATGTCAAAGAAGGACGGATAAATCTTAACATAGGCAACATCCCTATGAGATTTGATATGGAACAAGTCATCAACTACCTTTAATAGATAAACAATCATCCTATGTGGACGAGGTGGATGAACTGACCCAAGAATCTTTTGAGAAGTTGTACTCGGATGATCATTTGGAAGATGCACCTGTATTTGCTCAGAATAAAAATTTTAACATAGACAGCAGAGCAACCGAGTGCGATCGTCTCATAGAAACTAGCAACGGATCTTCACGCATGGAAACCAACAGTGATGATGGATCAGAGATCGACATCGATCGATATCTTAAAAGCAGTATCGATCGACACCCGCCATCAGCTGGAAATCTCACTAAGGAAAAAGCACCAAAAGTGGAGCTTAAGTCGTTACCTGCTGGACTTAATTATGCTTTTCTTATAGACGATTGCTATCCTGTGATACTTAACGCAAATCTCACTAACTTGCTCTATTGCTAAACAAGCTTCGCAAGCATAGAAAAGCACTTGGATACTCTCTTGATGACATCCCGGGAATATCTCCTGACCTTTGTATGCATCGGATACATCTGGAGGACGAATCCAAATCGTCCATAGAGCATCAGAGACGACTAAACCAAACCTTCAGGAAGTCGTTAAGAAGGAAATAATTAAACTACTTGATGAAGGGATAATTTATCCAATCTCTAATAGTAATAGGGTAAGTCCAGGCCACGTTGTACCAAAGAAGGGAGGTATTACAGTCGTCACGAACAAAAAAGATGAACTTATCCCAACAAGGACTGTAACCGGACATCGAATGTGCATCGATTATAGAAAACTGAATTCCGTTACTCGGAAAGATCACTTTCCTCTACCTTTTTTCGACCAGATGTTGGAAAGATTAGCAAATCACCAATACTATTGTTTTCTTGATGGGTATTCCGGATTCTTCCAAATCCTGATACATCCAGATGATCAAGAAAAGACAACATTCACGTGCCCCTATGGAACTTTCGCATATCGGAGAATGCCATTTGGTCTGTGTAACGCCCCAGCTACTTTCCAACGCTGCATGATGTCAATCTTCACTGATATGATATAAAATTTCATGGATGTATTCATGGATGATTTCTCAGTTTATGGAACAAGCTTTAAAATTTGTCTCGACAACCTATGCAAGGTTTTGGAGAGATGTGAGGAAAAGAATCCGGTCCTCAACTGGGAAAAGTGTCATTTCATGGTCAATGACGGAATCGTGCTCGGACACAAAGTGTCCGCAGCAGGAATTGTGGTAGACAGAGAAAAAATAGAAGTGATGATGAGTCTACCATCCCCAATTAACGTAAAAGATATCAGGAGCTTTCTAGGACATGCAGGCTTTTATAGGAGATTTAGAGAGGATTTCAGCAAGATAGCCAGACCCCTGACTACTCTCCTTTGTAAAGACACTAAATTCGATTTCACACCGGATTGCCAGGAGGCATTTGAAAAGATCAAGAAGGCACTAATAACTGCCCCCGTCGTACAAGCACCTGACTGGAACATCCCATTCGAGATAATGTGCGATGCGAGCAATTTCGTTGTAGGAGCAGTTTTAGGGCAACGAAAAGAGAAGAAGCTACATGCTATCTATTACTCCAGCCGAACTCTGGACGATGCCCAACGGAACTATGGAACAACCGAGAAAGAACTACTTGCAGTAGTATACGCTTTCGAGAAATTCCATAACTATCTAGTAGGCTCGAAGGTCATTGTTCACACTGATCATGCCGCTATTCGGTATCTAGATATGGAAATAAAGGACAGTGGCATTAGTTTTTCCCCGAACTCTGTGAAGTACACATTTTCACAGAGTCATCACTCATCGGCCATATACAACTCTCTTCCGAATTTGCATCTGCCGTTGATAATGAAGACAATGATTTCGGAGACCTGACATCGATCGATGCACTTTCAGTTGAATCGATCGATACTGGTGATACCATGTCGATCGATGGAAGCGGCAATATTGACCTACATAACATCACATTTAAGATCCCCATCGACACGACCGTGACTGTGGCACGCCAAACACCCGCTGATAGACACAACATCCCCCATAGTGGAGTTGTCGAGCAAGAAACGCACGCTGTAGAAAAGCAAATTAGCGAGAGACCTTGGTATGCTGACATAGTAAATTATCTTGCCGCCAACGTAGAACCTGAAGAACTTAAACACTATGACAGAAAGAAAATTTTCAGAGAAATAAGGAGGTACCACTGGGACGAACCTTACCTTTATAAACAATGCGCCGACGGCATATTTCGACGATGCGTGGCTGAATCTGAAATTGCTGATATCATTTACCACTTTCATGGATCCGAATACGCTGGGCATTTTGCAACCTTTAAAACGGTTTCCAAAATTCTCCAAGCTGGATTTTGGTGGCCTACTGTGTTCCGCGACGTTCATGCCTTTATCGTCAAGTGCGACAGATGCCAACGTCGAGGAAAAATCAACTAGAGACATGAAATGGAACAAAAATTTATCCTCGAAGTAGAAGTTTTCGATTGTTGGGGGATCGACTTCATGGGTCCTTTCCCTACCTCTTACGGAAACCACTACATTCTGGTTGCTGTCGACTACGTTTCCAAATGGGTTGAAGCAATTGCATCACCCATGAATGATGCCTCTGTTGTTATCAAACTTTTCAAAAGCATCATTTTCCCAAGATTTGGAGTCCCTCGTGTAGTTATAAGCGACGGTGGTACCCATTTTATCAACAAAATCTTTGAGAATCTGCTCAAAAAGAACGGAGTCCACGACATAGTTGCAACGCCTTACCAGCAGACTAGTGGACAGGTCGGAGTTTCTAACAGGCAGATCAAAGAAATTCTAGAAAAGACTGTCGGAGCCACACGAAAGGATTGGTCCAGGAAATTGGATAATGCACTCTGGCTTACAGAATAGCTTTTAAGACGCCACTAGGAACGACTCCATTTCACCTACTCTACGGCAAATCTTGCCACTTACCAGTAGAGTTAGAGCATAAAGCAGCCTGGGCACTAAATTGCTAAATTTTGACATCAAGTCAGCTGCAGAAAAGAAACTCATCTAGCTAAACGAACTAGATGAAATACGACGTCTGGCATACGAGAAATCTAAGCTCTATAAAGAGAGAACCAAAGCTTACCATGACAAACACATTGTTTCTCGACATTTCGTCCCGAATGATCAAGTTCTCCTATATAACTCTCGTTTGAATCTATTTCCCGGAAAACTTTGTTCTCGTTTGTCTGGCCCTTTCACTATCATAGCAGCCCCACCAAATTGAACCGTCACCCTTATTAATGAGAAAGGAGAAGAATTTACGGTAAATGGACAACGAGTGAAACACTATTGGGTCAAACCCCGAAATGATAAACCCCTCAGGTTAGGTACGCCTAACTCCGCCTAGAAAACCCAATAGATCAAATTAACCAAATTAGGATTTAGTTTATCATGTTTTTCAAAATTAATGCATTTAGTTTCAATTAATTAATTACTTAAGCTTAAGCAAAATTGCAGATACAATAGCCTACTCAAGTCATATCGACCGATATACACCTATTTGTATCGGTCGATACGGACATATCGAGGGCAAACTCCTCTTAAGTCGATATGCGCCTCTCTTTTAACCCTCACAATCGCAAAACACAACCGAACCCCTAAAACCTTTCTCTCTCGCTCTCTCGATTCTTCACGGAATTCTCCCGATTTTTGCCTCAATCGACTCTAAATTAATTCCTCTATCTTGATTTCACTATCATTTCCGAAATCTTCCAAGGTACAATCCTTTGATTTCTAGATTTCTAAGGGAACAAGGTTGAACTCATATTTTACATAGAAATCGGTCGATAAATTAGTTTTAAATCGAATAGAGTTGTTAGGATTGTTAGATTAGAGGTTTATAAATGTTAGAACTAGGATTTACACTTTGATATTGCGATTTGCGTTGTTAAGATTTTTGCAGGTTTCGCGATACGTTATCGATCGAAATTGGCCTCCCCGTATCGACCGATAAGACACTTCTGGTCGGAGTCGAAGAACCTCGAACTCGATCGATATCGATTGACTTCCAGTGGTTTACATCGATCGATATCTACCGATTGTTTAGTGTACTGACTCTCTCGTGTTTTGATTTTCAGATTAATCCAGACCGTGAGAGGCGAACCAAGCGGAGACTTGACGGACCTATCACCTCCAGAGGGAACCCTCCACCCTCTTCTTCCTCATCGAAAAGGGAAGATGAGCGTGACCCTTGGCCACGTGCAGAAGGGGAACCCATCCAGGTCTACCAGCGTTTCGCCGACAAGCGAGCCGCAGCTACGAGCACCGCAAGCCTCCACCGTCCTGTGAGCTATTTCTGGGACAACTACGACAGCCTGGTCTACAACGCATGGCTTGGTGTGGAGGTTTTGCCCACTTGTTTCATCGACTCAGCCACCCTCCGACGTTTAGGGATCGAGAAGGACCTTGGCGAGATGCTCATCCAGCTCGGATTTGGGACCATGGGTTCCCAATCCTATGACCTTTACCCCTTGCTCGTCCGGCAGTTCATGGCCACGGTTCGCTTTGAGTACTAGAACCCGCCGCCGACTGTTGCTTGTGATGGTATTTTGTCCTTCTTTGCTAGGGGCATCAGGTACTACGTCTCTGTCCCCGAGCTCTGTGAGATCTACGGGTTTGGGAACAACACAGCCACCTTCAGTTCCATCTCCGCTTTCAGAGGTCGCACAGTTCTAGGCGATCTTTGGCACATGTCCCTGGAGCTCATCCTCAGTGCTTCAGTCCGATATTTGCCACCCGACTCTCCGGTACTTCATGAGGATCCTTGCCTCCACTCTGCTGTGCAAGATGGAGCCCAACTAGGTAAGGATCACCGAGCTTACCCTGCTGTAACACGCACTGGACGGACTGGTTGATCTGACCTTTTTGGACCACGAGCGTGACATGGCCACACCCAACCTGGGTGCCGTCCGTCTTCGCTGAGCACCTCGTCAACCTGAAGACCAAGCCTTTTTCTGGTGGCTCGGGGCGGAAGAAAGAAGACGGTCGGGAGTTTGCTGACACCGATATTCCAGCACTATGGGATCCGGTTTGATGAGGGAACCGCAGTCACTACTCGGACTTACATGGACGAGGAGCATCTGCGTAACAGCCAGTGGATGGATAGGCAGCGGCATTAGTTTTTCAGGACTACAGCTGGGTTACACCGGTCCCTTTTGCCTCACCCCGCGACGACTGCTTTTGCGGGCAACCTCGACAGGCTTCGGTTCCAGCCAGACCCGAGCCTAGTCCTCGACCCACCCGCGCAGCGCCGTGTCACAAGGGCCCCCAGCACTGGTACCTCCGGAGCTTCATCATCAGCATCGCTACCCCGGTTCCCAGATCTCTCAGGGATAGAGACAGAAGAGGAGCAGGTCTACAAGAGAGGAGTGTTGTATGCTCTTCGGACCATCTGGTCCCGTGTCTCGAGATGCCCTTGTTCGAGCCTTGCGAGCAGTTCAGCCATTGACCCATCGGCGACAGGCCCTTCCCACCAGCCTGTTCAGGATGACGAGCACGACGAGGAGGACGAGGACGACGACGAGAGAAGTGACGACTGATTCACTTGCTTCTTTCTATCCCTTATCTCGTACTATTATGTTTTCACTTTTATTTCAAGACTTGTAGGATTTTTATTCGTACTTTCTATGACTATGCCTGCTACTAGTTTCTATCTAACGATTTGTGTGTGTTTAGTATGTCCACCAGAGCTAACATAGGGTTACATAACCCATCTATGGTGAGTGTGAGTTTGACAGACTAACTACAAAATAGGCGAAGGCACCCTATATCGATCGATGTAAGCCCTATTATGTCGACCGATACACCTAACTATATATCGATCGTTGTCTTAACAGACATATCGCTCGGTATGTAAGGACAGAGGTACGATTTTTCTTACTAACATGAATGTTTTTGCTACATTCAAATTCTAATTTTTCCTCTTAGACATAATAACACTGGGGACAGTGTTGTTTAAGTCTGGGGGGGGGGGTATCTTACTAACATTTTCATTTGTTATCATTTTCATTTCATTACTATCATTTTTACTTCAAAAAAAAAAAAGAAAGAAAGAATGTTTTACTAAAAAGGAAGCAATGATTCTATAGATTCATACTTGTTACCTAACCACTTCTTAAGCACCACTCTTAGATTTGTCAGTTACAAAAGGTACTTGAGAGGCTAAAGTAGAGCACCGGTCAGCTATGACAACACTTGTTGAAAATGTATGGAAGAACCAAAGCCAATTTCCAACCTAACCTGACATCTATTGCTTGTCTTGGGGCTTGGTATACAAGGGATCAAAATCCTCATGCAAGTCCGAAAGGTAAAAGTCTCAAAAATTTTGGTTTCCTTCTCTCCTTCCTTTGGCATCCAAAAAGAAAATAAAAGATTGAGATGATTTCCTGAGAGGCAGAGGGAGAGGTACATTACCCATGACCCCACTATTCTAATTCAAAGGAATGATCACACATTGTGGAAGCGAGGGAGAGGTACATTATCCATGACCCCACTATCCGCCTACACCTTGTTAGAAAAAGCTACAAAAAGTAGAAAGATCAATAAAATGAACATTAGTTGTTCATTGGTATTGATATATATATATATATAAAAAATAAAAACAAAAAAAGAGAAAATTTGGGATTCAGAGAAGGGAGATAAAGAGAGAAAAAGAACCAGAATGAGATTGCCTGAAACTTGCTTGAGTTGAATCCAAGTGTTCTATGATCAATACTCCCAAGGTAAAGCCTACACCTTTATTTTATGCATAAATGAGATTGGCAGAGGGTATAGACAAACAAGATCATTGAGTTGTTGGCTAGTTGAATTTGGTTGCTAAGGTAGGATATGGTATAATGTATTTCTGATATTGATAGATATTTGAAGTGGATTGCAATAAGTAAAGAGGTGATGGTTCTAAGTTTTGAATTATAGAAGCTTCCACCTTTCAAACCTTTTCTAGACCAATGTTCTATTATTTTCCTGAGGACAAGCAAAAGGATAAGTCTGGGGGAGTTGATATATCATGGATTTTACCCACTTTTAACCATGATTTATATATGTTTTTGGAAACAAAAGGATACTTTTAGTGCCTTTTTAGAGCTTTTACAGGTTCAGGTACTCACAGGTGTAAAATGGCCATTTTGGAGCTAAAATGCAGACTTTATGAAGATATGAGCAAAACGTGTTGAAGGCATCGACAGATGCGCATTACGAGCAATAGACCGATGAAAGATCATCCAAATCGATCGATAGAAGATATTCTATAACGATCGATACAGAAGTCCCTCCAAAGCAATTAAATGAAGATTAGAAGCCCACCCTAATTGCTTCACAAGAGTTTTAATAATTTACACTTTAAGTCCCTGGCCGCCTGTTAGGTTATTTTAAGAGGGTTTTGTACTAGATTAAGCAGACTTCTGAAGAGACCTTTTTAGACCTAATTTTAGAGAAGCATCTAGCCATACTTTTGAAGAAGAGCTTAGGAAGAGAGAGAAAGATCTGAACTACAATCCAGAGAAGATCTTGAACTCCCTTGCTTTACTAATTGTTTCTCTTATTATTATTATTATCTTACAGAATTATTCAAACCATTATGACTATGTCTCTCTTAAATATGTTTGAGTAGTCTCTCTTGTTAGATTTAGGTTTCTCATTAGAGTTGACTTATGCATTGGAGTAACCATTATTAGGGTGTTTAAAATATAGTTCTAAATCTAGTCATCATGAATACTAATGTTAAGGATTGTTCACCCTTACCTCTGATTTTAGGAATAATTTGGATAAGTGAGAACTTAGCAATTACCTAGAGTCTAAGTTGTTTATTGAAGATTAGAGAACACTTTCAAACCAAAATTTAGAACTCGCTGGTGCAATATCGATCGAAAAGATAACCGTCCTACCGACCGATATTGTATAACAACGATCGATCGATATTTATATCGAACTATTGATCGATATTTGCTCAAGGTCATCGAACGATAGTTCTTGACCCGAGATCCAGTAAAGTTAACACCTTAATTCATTAAGAGTTTGAAACTAGAACTACGAAGAATAAAAACCTTAATTCGTTCAGATCGCGAGATGGGCTTTTATTGCGTTTTAGGACTTTCCGAGCTGTCTTGCGATAAATCCGTTTTTCGACCTTGTACGAGATCGTTTCCTAATCCGATGCCGTTTTTAGTAAATTCCTCGAGTTAATCGTAAAGTTTAGCTACGTTCGTTTCTTGGTTAATCGTTCCCATTTTTTACGATTTACTCGACGTTTTTATTAAAAACGGGCTTTTATGATTGTAACGAAAAATCTCGAATAAATCGTATAGTTTAGGCAATGTTCGGTGTCTCGTTTAACCGTTGCCATTTTATACGATTTCCTCGAGTTCTTTTCGAGAAATCAAAGTTTTCGGTTTTTATCGTAAAACTCAGATGATAGGTCGGATCAAGACGAAAAAGGAGACATTTCGACCGTGGATCGGAACACGACCGTGTCGAAGGACGTAAGCATTGAATCGGGGATGCGGGAGATCGAGGCTCGGGATGGTCGGTTCGACGTTTGGCAAACCGAGCCGGACCGGTCCAGCTCGCTGGTTGGTGAACTGTCTGGGAAGCCTCTAGTTCGCCGTTCGGCGAACTAGTCGGAAAGAGACTTGTTCGCGTTTTATGGAGGTTTCGGTATTTCGCGGTTTCATGCTTATCTCGGACGATCGTGTAATCGACGTTTGTTTCATTTTTCTTAGATAACGATATTCCGAGTTTTTCACGGATTTTCTTTTGTTCGGAAATCTCTTTTAGATTTATAAAACGATTCTTCGAGTTTTATAAAACGATTTCTCGAATTTTTTAAAACGATTTCTCGAGTTTTATAAAACGATTCTTCGAGTTTTATAAAATGATTTCTCGAGTTTTATAAAATGATTCTTTGAGTTTTATAAAACGATTTCTTTTATATTTTGCGGGGAGTTTTGGCTGTTGATTCCGCGTACCGATTTTGACCCAAACAGTTAGCCCCCCAGCTCGTAAGAATCGTGGAGTTCTTGCGAGCAGATCGAACTTTTTTGACGAGTTTGGTAGAATTAGGCGGAACTTTAATGGCCAAAAGTCCAAAGGTGAATAGTACACTTTTTCCTATAAGTATATGGAGTGAGCATTTCAAGTTCTTCACTCATTTTTCCATGACTTGCCTAAGTTTCAAGAAGCTTTCTCTCTATTTCTTCCTTTGGATCCTTTCTTTTTCTTTCGACCGTCTAACATGTCTTCCGAATGGAAAGCTTACAATCATGCTCATGCATCGATCTTTGATCCGAGCGACCTCGATGTCCCTGGCGGTTCTCCCCTTCCCAGGCCGATCCTTCGGCGTTTTTCCACGACTAAGAATGAGTTTTCAGAATACTGTTCAGCCTTGGAGGTCGCCGAGTTTCCGCCTTCGGGTTTCTGGGTTTCGAAGAAGGATAAACTTCGGAAGAAAGCGGTCGGTCCGAGTATGAGCACTATCTGCTCTCTCAGAGATTTGAGGAATCTCTGTGCGATCCCTGAGTCGGTCCAGTTTTGCCTCCCCATCCAAGGTCAGGATGCCGAGAATCCACTTCAGGTTATTTATCGTGCTATGAAACCTTTCTGTTGAACTGTCAGCTGTGGTTCCCTATTCCTCGAGCCATTGTCGAGTTCTTGGATAGGTTTGGTGTACCGTTCAGCCAGCTACGTCCTAGTGGATTGCAGCACCTTTTTGGAATCTTGGTGCTAGGCTACGAGCGCGGAATGTCCATTGACGCAGACAATCTTTCGGCTATGTTGACATTCAAGGGAAGAGGGGGCGGCTTTTACCTGGCCCCTCGGCGAGCAATGACGGTTATCAGCGGGCTTGCCTCGAATGATCACGATTGGATTGACCAATTCTTCTATGTCAAAATTGATAGCGCATTGGTGGAGGAGAATTGTATTCCTTTGTTCAGGACCGTGTGGGCTACAACTGGTATTCTATTGACGTGATTTTCATATCCGTATATATATAGATTTTAACCTTTTCATGCGTTTCGCAGTGCCTATCCTCTGCAAGCCGCTGCTTGAGGATTTCCCGGAGGTCATGAACCTTCTTCGTGGCAGCCCACTTCATTGGGTATACTTCTCTCCGAAAAGGATCCGTCGCACCGTTGCCTATTACTCATCTTGTTTTTCTCGGGACACGCATACTGAGGTCAAGGCGGATGATGGTGCGGAGTAGAGGGAAAGATCCAGATCTCCGCAGGACAGAGAAGTTCCGATCGGTCGCGGTCGAGCGTTTGACGATGATATCAATATCAAAGATCTTATTGAATTTTCAGCCTCCGAATTTGATCCGACCGAGATGGCATCCCGAGAACAGGCTGACACGTCGAGGCTTTTTAACAAGGTTTGTCTATTTTGGTTTATCTTGGTGTCATATGTGGTCGCCTCTTTCGTTATTATATATATATGTATTTTTTATAAAGGATGATTTTTCCCGTTTTGCATGATCTTCGCTTTATGAACGAAGCGGTGAACGCGAATAGTGCGGAACTTCGCAGGGTGTGGGAGTCGATTTCACCCTACTGTCAAATAAATCGTAAAAAAGGAAACTTCGGGAAAACCCTAAGTTTCCAGAGGAACCGGCTATCTGCGAGAACCGCACAACGAAAATAAGATGACGAAAATACTTAGAATTTAAATGAGAATAAACGAAAAAAGAGAGAGCAAAGAGGTTCTTATTCCGAATCTGCGCTGAACTGGTACAAAAAGAATCGTCGAAAGCGTAAGAACTAGAAAACCCTAATTGAGACGCAGCTCGCTAACAGAAAAACGGAAATATTCCTAAGTGCTAGTTTTGGTGGTGAGAGCTCTGAATTTCGTGTCCCCTCCCTCTGACCTATGCCTCTTGCTTATATACTCCTCGCCTTGGCCAATCGATCTTTCCATTTTGCTCAGATTTGAGCATATCGGAAATCTTCCGTTTTTCCCGATCCTTCCTTTTCTTCCGCGGAAATCTTTTATCTATCTTCAAACTTGCCTTTATCTTCAAGCTTGACATTTATTCCCTTCTGCGAGTAAACCGTCAAAACGTTATCGTATCTTCGGGTTAGATTAGGTTAAGATCGCGCGATGGGCTTTTATCGCGTTTTAGGACCTTCCGGGCCGTTGTGCGATAAATCCGTTTCTTGACCTTGTGCGGAATCGTTTCCGGGTTCGAAGCCGTTTTTTAGTAAATTCCTCGAGTTAATCGTAATGTTTAGCTACGTTTGTTTCTCGGTTAATCGTTTCCGTTTCTTACGATTTACTCGACACT
>CAKOAT010221377.1:23437-60036 GCA_932364175.1 Eruca vesicaria subsp. sativa | reverse complement strand
TAATTCACTACTCATATATGAATGATTAAAAATGCATTGAGAGTCACCTCCAATTCAGCTTCAAGCTCTTCTTTCTCATGACCAGTAGCAATCGGCATTACATCCTCCACCTTCTTCTTTGTAACCGTCTCTACTGCAGATAACAAAAGGGTATAACAGTCATTCACTCTCCAACATCAAATTAGGGCAGGCAGACCAAGTACACACTACCTCTAACAGAACTAAACCAATCTACATGCTTCCTTTTTGGCAACAAAATAATAATAACAATAATCTCAGAGACCAATACAGCTAGATTTATCACCTGAATCTAAATCCACCACATATAAGCAGAGATCTAAAAAAAAGAAAAAAGGGATTTATCAACCTGATTCAGAGCTGAAATGGCGAGGGATAACGGAAACGGCTGATCGATTGGCGGCTAGAGAGAAGCCACCAACGTGTCTCGCGGCTGTGGCAATCGATCGATGAGGAGAAGCGGCGGCGGCGGCGACATCGGACGCTAGGGTTTTGAGATGAGAAGAGACTATTCTTCTCCACATGATGACTTTTTTGTGTGATCTCGAAGGGAAGAGCGAAACCGATTCCAATGCTCGTCTCTTTGCTCAGATTCTTATTTGGAATTGGTCACTGTTTACTTTAAATTAATTAACTCGTACGTGACAAACCAAACTAAGCACGTGTGAATCGGTTTAGTAGCCGGCGTGGTTCAGACAAAAGAGCCTGAACCAGATGTCTGGAGACTATGTTAGTTATTGATTAAAGATAATTAATTGTGTTAAACTTACTTCATGTAGGAAGATTTTAACATTTTCTCAACCATTATAAGTGTTGCTCTAAAACGATCAAAAAGACTTTTACTGTGTGTTTCACCACGGTGGAGTTTTTTTCTTTTTTAAATTCCAATAAACAAAAATTGTATGATATATGAAACAAAGTGAAAACAGAATGTTTAACTCGCCGGTGGCAACTAAGAAGCTGGAATCAGTGGTGGTGGTGCTCATCGTCTTCATCACCGTGACCATCGGGAGGCCCACCAGGACCTACCACTTCCAGCTGCAAAAATTCATACATAATCAACCAACTCAATTATTCATATATTGGAACTCTCAACAGAGTGATGAAGCGATTATGATGAGACTCGTTTCGTTTTTTTTTTTTTTACTATTTGGATCATCTGATTCAGCTTTTAACTTACCTCAAAGTACTGAGTGCAGACCGGGCACTCAAAAGACTTTCCTTTCTCCAGCCAGAACCACACAACATCGTGTTCATCCTCTGCAGTTTTCAAAAGGAATAAAGATCAGAAAAGTCTTTGGTAGATAATGTGTAAATCTGTTTTTGTTAGATGCATGTACCAAATATTCAACAATAACTTGAAGTATCATTGTAGTGAGAAGAAGAGGTGAACTTACCGCCTTCACCACCAGGGCATCCCACAATTCGCTTGTCATAGTAGGACTTTACAATTGCAGGAGCTTCCTGAGGTAAACACAGTTTTGGTATCAATAAAATGATAACAGTGTTATCAAATGGTATCTAAACGAGGATGAATACTGCTCACTCAAGAGATAAAAACGACACGAGAAAATGGAAAAATAAATATCAAATGTTTCATGCAAATGTAGCACCTCATCAGTAATTTATACAGTATGCAAAACCCATATGATATCAGTAATCTAGAAAAGATACTTAGGAATGCTAAGAAAAGACACTTGCACATGTATGTAACATCTGCCAAAAATTTCGTGATCATCGTGAACCTAAGCATCATGGTTAGTGGATGTAGTTAAACTAACAAACAAAGCTTAGAGACTTGTTGAACTCACCAAACCCTATATACTACAATTCAAATCCAAGTTAAGTGCTTTATCCAGGGAACTAATATTGCATTGTTCACCAAGAAAATCTTTTAGTGTGACGACAACTAGACAGGATTTAAATAGACATAGCAGAAATTATTTCTGGGAGATGGAATAATACGGATAAAAACAAAGGGTGGTCCATATACGTCAATAAACTAACTGTGCTGGGTGTTCAGTATAAAGTCTATGATAGCTAAAAACACCGATACGAAACTTGGCGGTATTAATAAGATTTAAGACACTCCACGCGAGAATCACGACCAATCTCTGGTAAATGGTAATAGAAAGTAAAACTAACCTTAGTTCCAAAAGGACCTTCAGGGAAGTCAATGTCAAGCAGCCTCCTCCCCTGCCCCCCAAAGATTACAACAACAAAAGTTAAAATTTCATTTCCTCAGCTGAACTTGAAGAAGAGTTTAAATAAAGCAGAGATAAATACTCCAGAAACTCATGCGAAGTTGCAGTAAAGCAAATGTGTTCACAGTATCATACTTATATATAATGTTAAGATGCAAAGAGACGAACAAAAACACAAGTAATAAATCACCTCAAGCTCAGCTTGAAGCTCCTCCTTCTCATGTCCAGTTGCAATAGGCATCACATCCTCCACCTTCTTCTTCCCAACCGTCTCCACTGCCAAAAAAGGACAAAACGGTAATAACACTCATTCACCACGCTCTTGCACATATTCAGTAGCAAATAATCGACAAAGAGAATGACAGTAAATCCAAATCCATCATTATACGATTACACGGCTACGATTGCATTCTAAATCAACCGTAAACAGAATCCTAATCCGAGATCTGAGAACGGTAAAAAGCTACAGCAGTGATTCATCAACCTGATTCGGAGCTGAAACGACGAGGGATGATGGAAGAAGAAGCGGGAGTGGAGAGATAGAAGCGAACCGGTCTAACGGTGGTTGAGATCGATCGGCGAGGAGAAGCGGCGGCGATATCGGCGGCTAGGGTTTTGAGATGAGAGGAGACGTGTCTTCTCCACATGGTTACGAATTGATGACGTGTTCTCAGGTCACACCTCGATGGTTTAGCGAATCCCTCCTAACCGTTTTTTTTTTCTGCCCGAATCTCTTCACTGATGCTCTTTTTTTTTTTTAGATTCCGGCACTTTGGGAGACTTGGTCACACTCTACTTCAGATTAACGCGTACGTGTCAAATTACACAGTGACGATTAATAGTTCAAACACTTCTCAGGCCGCAGTCCACAGCAACAAAACTGGAATGGGCCCATAGAGACAAGTCCATATAGGCTTAGCCCACATCATCTTCCCTAAGTCTACGATTATCTGTGGTCAACCTGCATAAAGACAAAAACAGAGTCAATAAGAATATGACATGATCAATTAAAACTTAGTCGATCGATTAGTCAAATTGGTTCTACTCGCTTTTCGAATTTGGATTGAATTATTTTTTCATTGAATTTTATCAATTTTTAATGTTTGAACTACTGTTTTGACTATTAAGTATGGTTATCAACTACTATTAAAAGGTGCAAATGAAGTATTTTTAACCTATCCATATCACCAGCAATATTTAACCAATAATAGGGTTTAAAATAACCATGTCATTTTGGTTTATCCCTGAGAAATCCAATTGCGAATTGATTTATCTCTGCGAATTCGGACCCGGTTTGCTTTATTACCGCATCCCGATTTGATTTCGGTCGGAATTTTAATTTGTTTTCATTTGTTGTCGCGGAGAATCCTACAAAACTCATCACCTCTCTCACCTTTCGACTTCCTCAGATGAGATGAGCTAATTCCTCTTCAGTTTTTCCAGTAATCAAACCCACCTCTTTTGTAATCAGTTATTGGCTTCATCTCATCAATCCTTCAGTTTCTCAGATGAGATGGGTTTCTCCTTTCACCTTCCTCGCCAACTTTGTATTTATAGGCCCCCCTTCTTAATTTCTTTTTCGATTAAAATTTTAAGAACCTCTACTCTATCTCACAAACGATCCAATGGAACCCAAGAAAACCAACAAGAAGATTATGTCATCCTCCGCGACTGTTCAACAAAATGAAACTCTTCCTCCGCGACTGCTCAACCAAAGGGGAATTATTCCGATTCCACCGCGATTGTCTCCAAACCTCACGACAAGGCTCATGTTACGGCTCCCACTCCGACGATGCCTAACACTTCTATTGCTCTCCATCCTCTGATGTTCTTCAGGGATGTCTCTCTCAGTCCACATGAAGCGTCTTTGAGGTTTCGCCTCATTCACTTTTGGGAGGCTAGGAATTCGAAATCGAAAACCCTAATTGGACAGGAGTTGCAAACTTACAAACTCTTTTCTTTTTACATTACAAACTTTAGGTTTACTGTGGAGAATTGTTTTTTTGGAGATAGTCCATAAATAAAGAAGTGTGCCTGGTTCGTGGGAATCACAAATGCATTGGGTTGGTACTTACTATTCCAGTTCAAGCTGACTATATAACGTTGGAAAATTGAACACATCACTGAAATGATCTTCCACAATAGTAATGACGTGGAACAAACACAACCGTTTGAGAATAACCTACACCCTTCCTCTATCTTACGCCTACTAGCGCGCACATTAGCAAACACACAACATTGCGAGCGTACTTTAACCGCACGTTAACCATCTCCCCCTCTCACGAACCATTATTTTTCCTCAAAAAGGCGCGAAAGTTACCCAGAATTATCCGACAAAACTCCATGCGACGATTACCCTCCTCTGTCTGCTCGCCTTCAAGTCACCATCTCAACCCCATAACATCCATGTCTACCGGATCCAATTCACTGGTTTGGTTCCGTAAAAGTCTCCGTGTTCACGACAACCCGGCTCTCGAACACGCCTCAAAGTGCTCCGGATCCATGTACCCGGTTTTCGTCATCGACCCGCATTACATGGAACCGAACCAATCTTCGTTTTCCCCCGGTTCGTCACGTGCCGGAGTGAACCGGATCCGGTTCTTGCTTGAGAGTCTCAGTGATCTCGATTCTAGTTTAAAAAAACTCGGTTCGAGATTGTTGGTTTTGAAAGGTGAACCGAGTGATGTCATACTTCGTTGCTTGCAAGAGGTAAAAAGGTATTGTTACTGTAGAAAGTTTAAAACTTTTGTGAAAATTGATTTTGGTTTTGTGATAGTGGAAGGTGAAGAGGCTTTGCTTTGAGTATGATACTGATCCTTATTACCAAGCTCTTGACTTTAAAGTTAAGGTAATAAACATTACGCCTTCAAAGTTTTGTTCTTGCTTTAGTTACTAGATCATAACTCCGCGCACGCAGATTTAATTTTTTGGATATATTCTATATAATTTAGTTTTATATAGTTTTGTCCTATTAAATTTTATGTTTATCAAAATTTTGTTTTGTATTAATAGCGTCAAGCAGCTGTAGATGTAACCGTGCGGTGGAAACACTAATTTGTACGTTTGTTTGAACTACAAAATCAAATTAAAACTTAACTGTTTACGTTAAAAGAAATAAGTTGAGAGTTTAGTTACTTGATGTTAATAATAATATAGATGTTCATCTTGGTAGGAGTATGCTTCTTCAGTTGGTGTTGAGGTTTTCTCTCCAGTGAGTCATACTCTTTTCAATCCCACTGAGATTATAGATAAAGTAAGTTCTTTTGCTCTTGTTTTGGATTTGAATTTATGGAACTGTGAAGATTTAGGGTTTGTGTTTATGTTTTTTTATTGCGAGTTAGAATGGTGGGAAGGCACCTTTGAGTTACCAGTCGTTTCTGAAGATTGCTGGGGAGCCTTCTTGTGCTGATTCTGAACTTGTGATGTCTTATTCTTCACTTCCACCGGTTGGAGATGTTGGGAGTCTTGGAGTTTCGGAAGTACCGACACTTCAGGAGCTTGGTTATAGAGATGATGAACAAGTTAAGAGATGATCTTGTTTCTTTGAGTAGTTAAGAATGTTTTTATATGAGAAACTTATACTTGTGTAAATGTCTGTAGGATGAGTGGACGCCTTTTAGAGGTGGGGAATCAGAGGCCTTGAAACGATTGAGGAAGTCAATCAGTGATAAGGTATGGTCAAGAACTTGGAAGCTATTTACTTCAGAGATATTGTATCTTTTTATGAGTGTCAATATAAGTTTTATTTGAAGGGTAGGCATGGGTGGCTAACTTTGAGAAACCAAAGGGAGATCCATCTGCATTCTTGAAGCCTGCAACTACTGTTTTGTCACCTTATTTGAAAGTAAGTTACAGAGATAATTTTTCCACTTAAGCTTTTCACTCCATTTTTTGCTGTATATTACCTGACTATGGAGAAGTTTGGATGCCTTTCTTCGAGGTACTTTTATCAATGCCTTCAACGTGTTTACAAGGATGTGAAAAAGCATACATCGCCACCAGTTTCTCTCCTTGGACAGGTCAGTCGTTGACTAACAGTTTCTTATGATACCTGACTGTGGAAGTTTTTAATCTCTCTCCCTTTTTTGTCTATCTAGTTGTTGTGGCGAGAATTTTTCTATACCACTGCATTTGGAACTCGTAACTTTGACAAAATGAAGGGAAATCCAATCTGTAAGCAGGTATTTAGCTAACATCTTGAGTATTCTCTTATCAAGTTTCTTTAACTTAGGATATTTTAATGCTTTCTTGGACCACTTTTGTTTCATATGTAACATAGATTCCCTGGAAAGAGGACCATGATATGTTGGCTGCTTGGAGAGACGGTAAAACAGGATACCCTTGGATTGATGCCATCATGGTTCAGGTTTGATTTTAGTCTTAAGTGAATATACTCTTATAGCTTCCTTGTATGAATCATTCATGAACCGTTCTGTCAATGTAATTTATAGCTTCTGAAATGGGGTTGGATGCACCATCTAGCGCGTCACTGTGTAGCCTGTTTTTTAACTCGTGGGGATCTGGTAATGCTGCTGCCTCTACTGTTATTGGTTCTCCCTTCCTCAGAAAATTTCACTTGACATGCATGATGTCTCTTGTGCTAGTTCATACATTGGGAACAAGGGCGTGATGTGTTCGAGAGGCTTTTGATTGATTCAGACTGGGCAATTAATAATGGGAACTGGGTGTGGTTGTCATGTTCCTCCTTCTTTTACCAGGCATTGTCTCCCATCACTTACCATATGGATCTATTTTTTGTTTCCAAAGTTTATTTATTCATATGCTTACATTTTCTAAGACGATGTTTCTTTGGTGGTGGTATTCAGTACAACCGCATATACTCTCCTATATCTTTTGGAAAGAAGTATGATCCTGATGGGAAGTACATCAAGCATTTTCTCCCGGTACTGAAAGGTAACTGAAGCTAGTTTCATTACCCTAGTGGTAAGTTTGTTTACCAGTTTATGCACTCACTAGCTAATAAGTTGTTATGATTCAGATATGCCAAAGCAGTATATTTATGAGCCATGGACAGCTCCGTTGAGCGTTCAAACTAAAGCTAAGTGCATAGTGGGGAAGGACTACCCGAAACCAAGTTAGTATTCCCGTCTCTCTATCTCCATATACATTTTTAAGATATAAAAGAATGTGATTGTGTCTAGCTAAAAAACAGTATCATGAAGTTTTAGTGACTTATGTGGTTGCCTGGAATATCAAAATTACTGTTTATTATACATATGGAAGGAAAAGCCTTTTACAAATAATTCTGGGTCTGTTGTTGGCAGTGGTTATGCATGATGAAGCAAGCAAGGAGTGCAAGAGGAAGATGGGTGAAGCATATGCATTGAACAAGAAGATGAATGGTAACATCGGTGATGAAGATCTAAGGGATTTGAGGAGAAAGCTTGAGAATGATGAAGAGTCAAACATCAGAAATCAACGACCAAAACTCAACTAAGTAAGATAAAGGTATCTAATGAGATTGATGGAAAAAAACCAACTGTTGGTATGAGTTAATGTTAATGCTCTATTTGTAAACGAGTCAACGAAACAGTAGAGAGTATTTGTAATGGATTAAAGTACAGTGATTTAGTGAATTACCCATATTTGAAGCTCAAATTAGTAAAATACCATTGATTAGACATGAAGGACACTGACACAACCATTTGGCAAGGAAATGCCGAGAATGCCCTTTCTCTTTCTTCTCATTAACACGAAGCGTAAAAACATTTGTTAACATATAACACTTCTGTTAACGTCTACAATATTTGTTAACAGTCAACACATTTATTACCCCGAAGCGTAAAAATAATTGTTAACAGTTAACACTTCTGTTAATGTTTACCATATTTGTTAACAGCGAACACATTTATTAACGCGAAACGTAAAAATAGTTGTTAACACCTAACACTTCTGTTAACGTTTACAATATTTGTTAACCGCTAACACGACGTCGAATCTAAAACCTAGAAAATTGATATCATCAAAAAATTGAGGATTCAAAGCCACTTATGAAAAAAATAATGAAATTTAAAATTTAATTGTATATAGAATGATAGAGATTTGTAAAATAATTAGGGATTGAAGAGAAAAAGAAAAGGGAGATGTCAAAGAGAGGAGAGAGAGTGTAGATAAGGGCAAAATGGTCCAACGAAAAGTGATTGTCACATCATGGACAATTCTCTAATTATAGGTGCTAAATAGGACACTTTAGCCAATTATCTCATTAAAGTATCTGTGTCAAAACTATAAAAGACAAAGAAAAAGAGATACTTTTCTGATTCAAACTAAATAGTAGGACCAGTTTGTTATTTTTTATCCATTAAAGCTAAATATAGGCTTTCTTGGGCTATTGGTGAGACCTGGGCCGAGGGGTAAAAATGTCAAATTTAACTATCCAAGACAGATAAAAAAAGTCAATCAATCGCCTTGACTAGACTTGAGAAAGGCGTCCATCTACTTCTATCAGCTTCGGATCTCTCTCTCTCTCTCCAACAGAACACACTCTCTCTCTATCTCTTCGTGTTAAGACACTGGTGATACTTGTTTTATTTACGGCGGGAAAATGTCAGGAAAAGGAGCTAAAGGTCTGATAATGGGCAAATCCAACGACAAGGACAAGGACAAAGATAAGAAGAAACCCACTACTCGCTCTTCTCGTGCTGGTCTTCAGGTCTCTCTCTCTCTCTCTTTTTTTCTTGGTATTTGTGAAACGTATAAATCACGGATCTACGAGTTTCTGAATTTCTGATTTAGATTCTAGAGATCGAGTTGAGTTTATCCTTTGTTCTAGCTCCTGAGAATTTGTTTTTTTTCATATATTTTTGACGATAAATGAACTGTGTAGAAGGTTAGGCAACAAAGTACTTTCCGTATTTAATAATTTGTGTGTGTGTCTCTCTCTCTCTCTGTCCCTTTGTTTGCAGTTTCCAGTAGGAAGAGTCCACAGACTATTGAAACTGCGTTCAACCGCTCACGGACGCGTTGGCGCAACCGCAGCGGTTTACACAGCCGCTATTTTGGAGTATCTAACCGCAGAAGTCTTGGAGCTCGCTGGTAACGCGAGCAAGGATCTTAAAGTGAAGCGTATCACACCGAGACATTTGCAGCTCGCTATACGCGGTGATGAGGAGCTTGATACTCTCATCAAAGGAACTATTGCTGGTGGTGGTGTCATTCCTCACATTCACAAGTCTCTCATCAACAAATCTGGCCAAGAATGAATAAATAGCCTTTTGTTTTACTCCCTCGTCTCTGTCTTTCTCTCGAACCTTTTTGCTTTAAGTAGTTGTGTATGTTTTTAAGGTGGTTGTTTGTTTTGTTAAAGACATGCGTGTGACTTGTTTTCTCTTGTTTCTGAATCAATGTTTTGGTGTTTGTTCATATGAAAACAACACAACAAGCTGGAGGAAGTGTTTTTTTATACACAAAACAATATTTGATTCACACAATAGAACAAATGCATATATTATGAAAATGTTGTTGTCTAGAATTTGACAACTCGTTTGATAGTTTGGAAAGATGACTTGATGAAGTTGTTCTTGACAAGATACTCCTTCTCATCGTCTTGACCTGAAACCACAGGCTTCTTCTTGACGCAGTCCTTTTTCATTCCAAAGAAGAGTGAAGGAGATGATGGGATTCTTCTGAAAGCTCTAGCACTCTCTGATCTCTTCACCACTTTATCTCTCCCACTCTTCTCTGGTGTGTTCTTCAAATCAAAACTAGCTCTGCTCCTACGTGAGCTGCTTTCAGCTCTTGTTTCCACCTTCTTTGCCTCCTCCTGCAAGTCCAGATCTTCTTCTTCATTAACCTTTTCAAGTAGAGGGAACTTGTGGTCTAGTTTCTCTATCATTTCATCAATCTTTTTGCTTCTTTCATCAGCTTGTAGGTCTTGTGGATTGTCTTTACTGTTGTTTTCAAGTAGAACATGGAGCCATTTCTCAACGTTTCCTTTCCCTCGCTCTCTCCTGCTTTCTTCATCTTCCTCTATCTCTGGTTCATTGAATACAGGTAATGCTCTAAAGCTTCTGCTGCTTCTCTTCCCATCTTCTAGCTTTTCTAATGCAACAAGAGATTTCTCAGGAACCTCTTCCACTTCCTCTATTTCCCCATGCTTCTGAGTTTCAACCTCAGAAGCTGCTACTGCTTTGTGTTCTTCTTCAAGGTCCACTCTTAACTCCTTTTGTAATGATGTATCTTCACTAGTTCCAGGCAGATACAAAGACAACTTGCTGTCTCTATCCTCTAGCAGCAACAAGTCATCTTCATCATTCAGCAAAACTCTTGATCTTTTCCTTGCTTTCTCCAGTTCAGGCCTCACTTGACTCTCCAGCTCCTCTCTTTCTTTAAACTTCTTGTGAAGCTCTTTCTCTGAACCATCACATATCGCCTTTTGCGCCTCTAACCTCGCCATCAGTGCACTACTTGCAGCCTGGTTTAACCTCACTTGTTCTTTATACACAACACTCCTACAAAACAAAAATCAAAACCAATCAACATTCATTGAGCTAAACATATCCAAATGGTATATAAGAGAAAATCAATCTCTTACTGGTGCATAGCATCCCTGATCATCTTCTCAAGTGTATTCCTATAAGAGCATTGAGCTTCTGCTAATCTCCTGCACTTCTCAGCTCTTCTTCTCCGCTTAATCAGCTCACTCTCAAGCTCCTGAATACTAACCTGCTCTTCACTGTTCTTACTCTTCAAATCATTCATTTCATCATCTAACTTCTTCATCTCAACTCTCATACTCTGCGCTTCCTCTCGGTTTCTCAGTGAATCCCTAGCAGCAACAATGGCTTGATAAGGATTCTTCATCAAATCTGGCGTCTCCTTCATCTTCCTCGCTGCATGATACACATAGTTGCTTTCAATATAGCAAATAGATAAAAGAAAGAGTTCAAAGAGTTAGTAGTTAGTTACTAACTAACTAACTAACTAACCAGGTGTTTGTTGACGATTGTAATCAAGTGATCTCAATACTAATGAAGGGTCATAAGGCTCTCTCCTAGAGACAACAACTGCAGCTGAAGCAAGACCACACTTGTCTTTTGATTCCATAAAATGGTTTGGGAAACGATATGAGTCAACTGTTTGTGAGCCGTTAAGCTCCTCGCTTTCACCTTCTTTGAACAAGAATGAAAACGCTCTCTTCTTGAAATCAGAACTTGAAGCGGCAAAGATAGAGAGGAACTGGTTCACTGAGATGCCAACTTGAAGATCCCACCATGGTACAAGGAACTCAAGTTTGTCCTTCTTGTTCTTGCGTGCTTGCCACTGCACTATCCTTAGGTTGCTTGGTACTGTTAAACCTCCTCCTACATCAAATTCAAAAAGCTTTTTAAATCAAATCAGACAACGAAACAAGAATCCTAAAAGGAGATAAAACTTGAGGATGTGTGTACTTGAGCAAGGGAACCAATGATCAAAACCCCAAGCAAGAGGAGAAGCTGAATCAGCGTGGAAGTAGAGTACATTCCCATATGGATCTATCCGGATTACAGCTGGATCAAACCCAGCATTTCTACAAAAAAAAAACAAAATCAAAATTATAAGATTCTATACAGTTATAATTATAAAATTATAAGAGCTATACAATTTATTAAAGGTTTATATACTTTTTACATAATTTGGAGATTTATATAGAGATATAAAGTTTTTCTAAAATAATGTTATACTAGTCTATACTCATGATGAGTGCTTACCCTAAATGATTGAGTTGTTTCCAGAGAAGACTTAAAAAGATCTTTGGTTTTGTAGTAGGTCTTGCTTTTGGATCAATTACAGGGAACATCTGATCTACTTCTCTGCTTCTTGAACTCTTTCAGGACAATCAAACAACACAACACAAAAGTATTATAAGGATCACATTTTCACATCTGTATATATGATTTTGATCAGATTACCTCGTTCTGCTGGAGAATGTAGGGTATGAAGGTGAAAGGAGGTCCATTTCTGTACGGAAAAGTGTTGAAATCGCGGCAGATCTTTGCGTAAGCTATAGGGTAGCCTTGAGCTTCATCGATTAACATGTCTTCCTCCGTTATATCGTAATCTCCCAACATCGTCGTCGTCACCAAGAGAAGAGCAAGAGCAGCTGTTCACTATCTAGGTTTCGTGTTTGATTGAGGAGAAGGAAAAAAAAAAAGAAACTTTTTGGGAATGTGAGTTCTGTTTCGGACAAGAAGAAGAACATGAACTCAAACAACGGTCGGATTTTCTGTCGTAAATTTCACGACGACCATATCTTTTTATTAATATGTATATAAGTACATAAAATAATATAAAATAGCTGTGGGAGAAGAGAATTTGAAAAGTCGTGCCACGTAAGCACGGTAACGGCTTGTGAGAGTGTAACGGTTACTTGCCACGTTGGACCCACGCTCCTCCCCCATTTTCATCTTAATGGAGGTTTCTTATGATATACTTTACTGAGTTTCTTTTTGATTTTTTGGAAAGGTGAAATTAAAAGGTAGTATTGATTACAAATAAGTCATACTATTATTTAGGCTTGGGCAAAAAAACCTGAACCGAAAAACCGAATCAAAACTGAACCGAAATATCTGAAACTGAAACCAAACTGAACCGAAATTCTTAAATATCCGAATGGTTCCTATATTTCTATACCAAAAAAAACCAAATTGGAATCGAAACCAAATCGAGAATCGAACGGGTACCCGAAGATCCGAAAAAACAAATTGACATCAAGGCCACTTGAACCTAGGTTGAATACAAAGAGTAATAACATTTTTTTTCCACCAAACCACATTATATTTTATTATTATTCTCTTATACTATAAATATATATATATATATATATATTTTTTTTTTCTATATTAAAATACGATTAATATTTATAAAATTAACACTTTATTAATTCGAAATCTTGTTGGATTAACGAATATGTAAGTGTGTAAACACTAAATCATTTAAATTAACATATTAACTAATATATTATATATATATATATATATTTGATTTATATATTAAACGGGTATCCGAAACCGAACTGGAACTGAACTGGAGCCGAATCGAAATCGCATAAGTACCTATTGGTTATAAGAATGATTTATTTGATATACCTGGAACCAAACCGAATATCCGAATGCCCATGCCTACTATTATTTGCAAAATTTCTATAATTTTTTATGGCTAACATCTTTGTGGTGACTAAATTGTACATTATGCAAATGATGATTTTGAAAGAATTTGTTAAGAAACGTTGAGGACTCTATCTTCTTCTTTTCTTTTGTGGTGAAATATGACTTTTATAATTAAAACTAAATTTGTAATAGTTTATAATTGATCTTGGTTTAGTTATATGCTTTTTTATATACTTTTTAAACTCTTTGTTTTCATTGTTAACCCAATGGTCATCAATCATGATGCAAGACGGGTTAAGGTTTTTTCTTTTTCTTTTTTTTTTGTGCGCTTGAGATGGGTTAAGGTTATCAATTTAGAAAGTTCATGGATTTTAGTGAGTCAACCCTCTCCAGTCCGCAATTAAGCTGAACTTGTAGCAGAGCAAGTTATATGGGCCGGATTAATCTGCTTTGACACTCTGAGCCATGTTTAATATTTTGAGCCTAAATCATATATCATATTGAGCTTTTAATGAGCCACATGTAAATTTGATATAGAGCCTTAGAGGGGTCCATTAAGAATGTTAAAACTGAGTCATGCAAGAGAAACATGTCATATACATATGTTCAAAATTCGATGATAGTTGCGAGTGACGTGAGAATTAACAGTATTTTCCATATTTTACTACGTTGGAGAACATTCAAAAAGTTCATGAATCATAATTTTATCAAATGTCTCCGCTGCACAAACAGGGGCATTGTGAACCGGATGTTATTGATATTTTAGTGTTTAGTGGCCATGTAAGAAAGCGTGACATTTAAGTAAAGCGTATCACGTGAGATGGTGTACCTTTATTTATTTGTTTACTCAACTTTGAATTGTTTTATTTTTATAATGCCACAATTTACATAAGGAAACATCATAATAATACTATAAGTTGTTATATTTGATAGTTTTCAGTGCTAATTTTAACAATTTCAAGAAATGCTAGTTTAATTGTAATTTAGTAATCAGGTCAGCAGACCAGAGCTTGGTGATATGCGTATAGTATGGTCAGTCTTTTTGTATTCCAAATCTAATAAAATGGATTAGTTTACGACCATACTCACGTGAACACATCGACTTTATCCTTCTATATAATAACCAACCAAGTCTACGAAATATACACACAACACATACACAAACTACACTCTTAATTCTAAAAGAACTAATGACGATAAGTTCGAAAACCCAATTTGCCCTAACCCTTCCGGTCATCGACTTCTCGGTTCCAAACCTCAAACCAAAAACTCCCGAGTGGGACTCAGTGAAATCCCAAGTCCGAAAAGCCCTAGAAGAATACGGATGTTTCGAGGCTTTGTTCGATGGAGTTTCGGTGGAGCTAAGGAAGGCACTGTTCAAGGCCTCGGAGGAAGTTTTTGACTTACCTTTGGAGACCAAACTGAATTCAAAGTCAGAGAAACTTAACCATGGATACGAACTTCAGAATCCGGAACTGCCTTTATACGAAGGCATAGGGTTTAACGGTGTCGAAGATCCTGAATCTGTCGATGACTTGACTCGCAAGCTTTGGCCTCATGGCAACGTTACCTTCAGGTTCACTTCTTTTATAGTTCTGTTCATGTCCCTTAAAAAATAATTTTAAATCAGGATTTAACATTTGTTCGATCGCATGCAGATTTACATCCGCCTGTATCAGAGCAGGTGCAACGGGGGTTGTTAATGTGGTCCTTAGGACAAATCCTTAGCTTTTAGAGAATAAAAGACATTAAACAAATCACACAAGTTAAGGACTAATCCTTAAATAGGGATTTTAAGGACCAAGTCCTTGTTGACGTGGCTTTCTTCTCTCTCTTCTCCGGCTGTCTCTCCCTCTTGCCTAACACCAGCGATGACTTTTGTTGTGGGATCCAATCGATTCAAGTTTCCTTCGATTTTTTTGTTAGGGCTTGAATCCGGATTGTGTTGTTTCAGCTCAGGTTTGGTTCCGATCCTGGTTGATTCGAAGAGTAGTAAAGCGAGGGCGAGGAGGAAAATTAAGAGGATCCAGTGTTTGAGGAGGTAGCGTGGAAGCTCCGAGGTGGTTCAAGGTGAGTGTACTTTCATCTCTTCACCTCTAATTTTGTTTTACTTTTAGCAGTTTACAAAAAAAAAAGTTACAAACTTTTACGCAAATAAAGGCCTTGCCTTTGTGTTTTGCTGCTCTCCTTAGCGCAACGAGGATACCGAAGAGAGAGAGTTGGACGCATTTGGGATGTGTCTCCCCTGTTCCTGCGTTTGCTACATTCTCCCATGTGGCTTTCTGGTTACTCGTGACCAGAAGGGAGTTCTGTGATGATAAAGTCAAGAGCTTGTTGTTTGTTTTCAAGTTTTGAGACAAGGGTTAGTGTCATAGAGAAATCTTGATTAGGCTCTCTGTAATGTAAATGGTAACCAAGCAGGAAAGAGCCGGGCAAGAGATGCTGCACTCAACGCGATTCAGTCACCTTTGCTAGATATTGGCATTGAGAGAGCCACTGGGATCGTTTGGAACATCACTGGTGGAACCGACTTGACATTGTTCGAGGTCTTACTCTCTCATATGTGTTTCTTATCTCAGAGCAAAGCCTGAACATGCTCTACATGTTTCTTATACACTATGGTGTTCTTGTAGGTAAATGCTGCTGCGGAAGTTATATATGATCTTGTTGATCCAACTGCTAATCTTATATTCGGAGCTGTTGTGGATCCATCTCTCAGCGGTCAAGTATGTCTTTTTCTTTGTCTTTTACTAACATATGTGTCCTCTGGAGATGTAGAGATTGATTTTTTTATTGGTACAAGGTGAGCATAACCCTCATAGCAACGGGTTTCAAAAGAAAAAAGGATTAGGATATGAGATAATCAACACCAAAGAGAATAGAATATAGGCATCACCTTTGTCTCAGTACATAACTGTGTGTGTGTGAATCTAATGTTCATTGCAGGGAGGCCTTGACAACAATGCAGTGGAGACAGCAAACATTCTGGACACAAACAGCCGATGGAGATGAAGGTGGTAAGCATCAGCTGATCACAGCAACCGTGAATGGAGGGAATGGTAATGTCCGTTTGCTTTCTTAATCCTCGGACAATGGTTGGATTATGTATGTATCTGTGCCTTTCGTGTTCATTAGTGGTGAGTAGTTCTCTTGTTTATCACGTATTTTCTTTAATAATCTGGTTGCTTTTTTTTTCACTTCAATGGTAGTACTATAATCTTTGTAGTCATAGCATCAAGTTTTATTTTCCCTAAGGACTCTAAAATGGAGTACACCATTGGAGTAGTTCTTTTTATTAGAATCCTTAACTATTCAAACAAAAAAATTATAAAAAAAAAATTGTTTAATAATGCTTAAGGACTCCAATGGTAGTAACACCATTGGAGATGCTCTCAGTTTTAATATTTTAAAACTCGTTTAAAATTATCAATCATAAACAATTAGGGTTATCCCAAACAATTTTGCTAAAAGTATATTTAATGTGTTAAATGATTTTCCTAAAAAATAAATTAACATATAAGCCCTACTCGATACGTTTATAATTTTATATATTCTAGTTTATTATAAAGATTTCTAAACGAGATTTTGTTCGAATGCTTCACTTGCACTTGCTTCACGTGCACATAGTGATGTGGTATACTATGATTTGCGATATATATTTCAGCAATACTGTTCAGTCGTTTGCAAAGAAGTTAATAGAACTAAGCATGAAAGTGAGGACAGTGATCATGGAGAGTTTCGGACTCGAGAAATACGTTGAGGAGCATCTTAACTCAGCATTCAACCATTTTCATCTATTTAAATACAAAGGACTTAGTGATAACGCGGAGGAGAAGCTAGGCCTTGACGCTCATTAACATACTTTGCCAGAACGATGTAGTAGATGGCGTTGAGATCAAAACCAAAGATGGTGAAGAGTGGTTCAAAGCTAAGCCATCTCAAGACACTTCTTTCCTTGTTATTGCCGGAGCTTCTCTTCATGTAAAATCAAATTTTTCTTTGGTCTCAAATTTCTTCATCCTTTATAGTCTTGTGTGTATATATAAGACAAGTATTGGTTTTGCAGATTCTTCTGAATGGTGAGGTGTTTCCTCCGCTTCACCGTGTGGTTATAAGTGGAAAGGAAGATCGGTACTCGGCTGGACTGTTCTTGCGTCCTAAAGAAGGAGTGGTCATAAATGCGCCTGAGGAGATAGTAGATGATGAACATCCTCGCCTCTATAAACCTTTTGATCTTGAGGCTTTCTTGAAGTTAAGCTCTACAAATACCAAGAGGATAAATCTGTCAAATCTGAAGACTTTCTGTGCCCTTTAAACATTTTTATGATGCCTTGCGCGCGAATAAACAAACTTATGTATCATTTTATCATTGGTTTGCACTTGTTGATTTGCTTTGAGTTTGTTATATTTGAGCTTTTAATAAAATCTAATTTGGAGTCTTGCAGGGACTCCATAAATACGTTTTTAACTGAAAAGAAATTTTAACACGAACTGATAAAATTAACATAGTATATTTAAAAACAATGTGTACAAAATCTAGAGAAGCATAAAATCTGAAACGGAGGGAACCATAGATAACTGAGTTTTTTGAATGAATTTAGAAGTATTTTTTGAAAGAATGTTAAATATATTCAAAAATGAAACTTTTTTTTTTAAACTAACAAAAAATTTTATACAATGAATGTAACTTCAAAGCATAGTGTTTATAAATTAGTCACAAAAACAGAAACTGGTAGCTGAACCTGAATTTATTATTTCATATCAAACTAGATCCTCATGGCATCCTCGTATGTGTGAGAGCTCAGTCCCCTCAATGAGTAGACTCGATTGCGGACCATCTTGTCCACTAGACGTGTCATTGCTGTTGCTGAGAGACTGAGAGTGGTGTGTCGCCATTAACTAGAAGTTAGATTTGATATATTAATATATATTTCAGCAATATTGTCCAGTCGTTTGCGTATGAGTTGATGTAACTAAGCGTGAAGGTAAGGACAGCAGTGATCATGGAGAGTATCGGGCTCGAGAAGTATATTGGGACTTGGGAGCATCTTAGAGCACCAGCAATGGTAAGATTGGACATAAATTCTTAGACACAGTAATTAAGATTTTTTTATTATTATTTATTTTTTTTAAGCTGAAAAAAGGGAATAACAATTTGTAACATGTGAATAGTAACGATACTGCGTACGAATTGATCCTTATTCAAGAAATACAAGAGACTTTTATGGCACAATAACCTAGAAAAGTGGGACTGCATGATTAATTTATTAATTTTTCAACAGTCAAGGATCACTTAAAACAAGATAGATTTATTTTTATCTCCGCGCACGACCATTGGAAAGCATTTTAAAACAAGATAGATTTATTTTTATCTTATTGAGCATAGTTCAAATGAGTTTTATCACAATGCAATTATGCAAAAGAGAAATAAAAGAGGAAATTTTAGGCCCACTAAAATATGTAGTCTGTCGTTAGCCTGGTGTGCGTTTATATTGAAAAACTGGCAATGAAATGAGGTGATTGATGATGAGAAAAGTGTTTTTTCTATCATAACTATAGCCCCTAAAATCAAAATGATCAAAATATTTCATTAAACTAGCAATGAAATGAGGTGACTGAGGGGTACAGTTTTAGAGGATGGGGCTTAGGACAAAATACTTACAATTTAAAATATATATATTTAAAATAATTGCAAAAAGAATATTTGAATTTCAAAATCAAATTTTGAAAAAAACATTCGAAAAAATTAGAAAAAAATTTGGATGCAAAAATGTATAATTTGATAAAATAGAAAACACATTTGTTATTTAAATAATTATTTATATTTATATATTTATAATGAAACATTTGTTGGTCATTTTCTTTCTTGTGATTTTTTTTTGAATAAATATCATAAATTATCCTTCGAGGGAATTGTCCGTTGATGACTTGGAGGCTGCATGACCAGTCTTGGACAAAGTCAAATGAAATTTCTTGATCCCCAAAATTTTTGGAAAAAGTTAATATAAACCTCCACAAAAAAAAAAAAAAAAACATGTTGAAACCTTTCCTGAATCGCCTACAGTCCATAAAATGTTAGAACCCGTCATGCTTACATAATTTCAAATTTCTCAAATATTATATAGTTATTTACCACTATTTTCAGCAGGACCCGTGATTCATTACATGTGAATTACAATGAGACTGTACTCCATTGATTCGGTAGCACATCAACTTCCTCTTTCTATATAATAACAAAGCCATTATTAGCTTACTAAAATGCACATGGTCAGTGTGTTTTTATTTTTAAGAAAGTAGAGTAGGCCCTTTAATAATTTCACTATGCCGACAAACCTATAATAGTATATTGTTTGGTAAACTAAGGATTCTTCAAATCTTCACCGAATAAAAACATAAATTACAATAATAATTCATTACAAAAAACAATGACGACTTCTAAAATCCAATCTCCCCTTTCTCTCCCGGTCATTGACTTCTCTAGTAGAGATCTCAAACCAGAAACTCCTGAGTGGGACTCAGTGAGAACTCAAGTCCGTAAAGCCCTAGAAGAGTACGGATGTTTCGAGGCCAAGTTCGATGGAGCTTCGATGGAGCTAAGGAATGCTATTTTCAAGGCCACGGAGGAGGTTTTTGATTTACCTCTGGAGACGAAACTGAGCACAAAGTCAGACAAAATCATTTACGAAGGATACTTGACGATTCCGACTATGCCTTTATACGAAGGTTTGGGCTTCTACGGTGTAGATAGTCCTGAGGTTGTCGATGACTTGACTCACAAGCTTTGGCCTAGTGGCAACATCACTTTCAGGTTCCTATCTTACACAGTTATGTTCATGTCACTTAAGAAAAATTTGGCCATTAATGTTTGTAGTTCTTAGAATAGTATTCGGGCTTTCTGTTTAATTGAAGAGTTAGTTTAGAAAATAAAATTGAATGGGGTTTTGTATAGTATTTGTTTTAGTATATGTTTAAGAAATTATCTAGAGTGTTATAAGTTTGGGTTTAGCTTTTGTTGCGTCTGAAATTACAAAATATATATATCTAAACTTTTAGAAATAAAAAATAATAATAACTCCCCGGGTTTTATAGTTGATACAAAAAAGGCACCGTAGAGATGAGAAATTTATTTCTGTTGAAGGGTATGACAACTTTAATTTTACATACATAAATTGAGTTTTAAATAAACATTTTTGAAGTGTATGAGAATTTTTCAAAAGCTGAAACAAAAAAAAAAACTTTTACATATAATCATTTTTTTTCTCGGTTTGTATTTATATCGTATTAGCTTTAATAATTTAGAAATGTCAAAACAGAAAAATCAATTATAAATCACTAATTAAGATTTGCTATAAATCTTCAGCAAGAATGTCCAGTCATTCGGACAAAAGTTGATAGAACTAAATGTGAAGGTGAGGACAATGATCATGGAGAGTTTCGGGCTCGAGAAATACATCGAGGAGCATCTTAACTCAGCAAAGAATCACCTTCAAATATTTAAATACAAAGGCCTTGACAATAACACAGAGGAAAATATAGGTTTTCAACCTCATATCGACAGACAGTTCCTCAGCATACTTTGCCAGAACGATGTAGTAGATGGCCTGGAGATTAAAACCAAAGATGGTGAAGAGTGGATCAAAGCTAGGCCATCTCAAGACACTTCTTTCCTTGTTATTGCCGGAGCTTCTCTTCATGTAATTAAAATTAACCTTGCTTGAGTCTCAAATTTCATCATTTAATATTCTTAAATTATGTGATTAACTTGTATATGATATGGATTTTTGCAGCTACTATTGAACGGTGGAGTGTATCCTCCGCTTCACCGAGTGGTTATAACCGGAAAGAAAGATCGGTATGTGGCTTGCCTGTTCTCGCCTCCTAGAGAAGGACTGATTATAAATGCGCCTGAGGAGATAGTAGATGATGAACATCCTCGTCTCTATAAGCCTTTTGATTTTGAGGCTTACGTGAAATTCAGCAACAGGACCAACACAAATTCCAAGGGAAGAGATCTATCTAGTCTCAAGAGTTATTGTGCCCTTTAAACATTTATGATGCCTCTGGTTTGATCACTCTGCACTTATTCATTCGATCGAGTTGGTCTTGTTGACTCGTTAGCTTGTAATAAATCCTAATTTGCATAAGCTCCATAATTGTGTTTCTTTATTCATTAACATCAGAAGAAGAAAGCTCAACATGGGCCATGTTCGTTTACTTAAGACATGAAATTTTCATGTTTAAAAAAAAGAAAAACTCTCAAAAGGAATAGTTTTGTAATAATTTATCTTAGGTCAGGTATGATCATGAGCTTGCTAATATACATGCATATAGTGTTTTATCATTTTTTTAACCCATCCTCGCACAGGAATCTTTTTGTTTTTTTTTCTTTGCTTTTGTATTCCAAAACTATTAAAATGGAGTAAGATCTAATAATCCAATTAAGGTTACCAACCAAATGATAGTGAAGTTTTAGACCAAAATCATGTGAACACATCGACTTTCTCCTCCTATATAATAACCAACCGACTCTTCAAAATATTCACAAACACAAACTACACAATTAATTCTTAAAAAAAAAAAAAAATAATGACGATAAGTTCGAAAACACAGTTTCACCTAACCCTTCCGGTCATCGACTTCTCGATTCCAAACCTCAAACCGAAAACTCCCGAGTGGGACTTGGTGAGAGCCCAAGTCCGAACAGCCCTAGAAGAGTACGGATGTCTCGAGGCCTTGTTCGACGGAGCTTCAGTGGAGCTACGTAAGGCACTGTTCGAGGCCTCGGAGGAAGTTTTCAGTTTACCATTGGAAACCAAACTGAGAACAAAGTCTAACAAACTCTACAAAGGATACGCTGGTCAGAATCCGACTCTACCTTTATACGAGGCTATAGGCTATGACTGTGCAGATAATTCTCAAAGTTTCGACGAATTAACCTACAAGCTTTGGCCTCAAGGAAACATCACCTTTAGGTTCTCTTTCTTAATTATTATCCCTTGTTTTTTTAATTATCAATCAATGTTATCATTTATCGCTTGAAAGTATATAAATTATCAGATGGAAAATGTCGAATTAAAATAATATTGGATTCTTTCTAATATTACGGAAACCAGAAATAAAATAATCAAAAAATCAAAATAGTGTTTAGTTTATTGATTTTAATAACAGGAATACAACGTTTAGAATATAAATCTTATTTTTAATATCTACTTTTTGTATGTATCAAATAGATTTCCATTGGGTCTTGACTGATCAATCATTAGTATAAACATCACGGTCCTTATTATTCAATCAATATTTGTTAGAAAAACATTTAGAACATCATTTACAAATGTCTTCCAAATGCTTTTTACGTAATGTTTTTATATGAGACTTTTAGAAGAGCATTTGCATTTAGAAAAACATTTATAATTTATAAGTTATGTTTAAATCCAAAAAAAAATTATATTTTCAAAATAATTTTACAATTTAAATATTTTAAAATAATAATATTTCAAAAATATAATTTATTTATTTTTTAAATAATCATATTTTAAAATGTGAAATATCTTGTTAAAAAACCTATTTTTAATTGTATTCTTTATTTTTAAAATATAAAATTTATTTTGATAGAAACAAAGTTTTATATTATTAAATATATATAAAATATAAATTTTCCTAATTTTATAAACTAATATATATATATATATATATATATATATTAATAAAAATAAATAACTAAATCTATTATTTAAAAATATAATATATTATACACTATTTTATAATAATTTTAATTGTATGATGTTACTGTTTTACCAATTGTTTTATTAAACAATTTAATATGAACATACATCATACTGCTTATATAACATATCACTACTTATTTATCATCAGCTCTACCAATCAAAGCTTTAGTGTTTTAACTTTGTTTATATGGTTGGTGAGACTTATGTTATATTCACTATATCTTCATATGTGGAAAATAATCCTTTTTATCTTCGCATTTACTTTTTTCTTTAACTTGGTGAGAAAAGTCTGATCTATAGGTCGGAAGTTGGAAATATGGAAACCGGATAACAGCATCCTGGTGTATCCCAGTGAATTACTCCTAATTTAAGCTATGCCCAACAGAAAAATATAAAACATAGATGAAATAAATAAACTCTGATACAAAATAGATGAAATAAATATACATCTGTTTGACTAAAAATAAATAAATAATACTTCTGTAAATTTTGTATTTATTTGGTTTGATTTTTTCTCTTTATTGCAGAAAGAATGTTCAGTCATTCGCGGAGAATTTAATAGCATTAGACATGAAGGTGAGAACGATGATCATGGAGAGTTTCGGTCTCGAGAAATACATCGATGAGCATCTTAACGCAGCGAGGAAACACTTTCGTTTTATTAAATATAGAGGACTTGAGGAAAATTCAGAGGAGCAGCCAGGCCTCAACCCTCATATCGATAGACAGTTCATTAACATACTTTGTCAAAATGACGTAGTAGATGGCGTGGAGATCAAAGCCAAAGATGGTGAAGAGTGGATTAAGGCTAAGCCATCTCAAGACTCTTCTTTCCTCGTTATAGTCGGAGCTTCACTTCATGTAAATTTAAGCTTAGCTTCCTTGAGTCTCAATCATGTAAATTCATCTTTGATTATTCTATCGACATCATATATGGGTTTTGTAGGTACTACTGAATGGTAGGGTGTTTCCTCCATTTCACCGTGTGGTTATAACCGGAAAGAAAGATCGGTACGTGGCTGGACTGTTATTGCTTCCCAAAGAAGGACTGCTCATAAATGCACTCGAGGAGATGGTCGATGATGAACATCCACGTCTCTATAAGCCTTTTGATTTTGAGTCTTTCTTCAAGCTCAACATCATCAATAGGTCCGATACCAATAAGAGGGATTTATCTGCTCTCAAGGCTTATTGCTCTCTCTAAATAAGTATTGAGTCCTTGCAAAGAAATAAAGCTATGCATATGTGTTTCATGTGATCACTAGCTAGCTATGCTTGTTTCGTTTACTCTTGAGGTGGTTTGTTATTATTTTACTTTGTCGTGTTGGCTCTTGAGCTTGTAATAAAACTTTGATTTACTGAAACTCCAAAATGGAGTTCATGCTCAAATTTCAATATCTAATTTTTTGGGTCATCCACTAAGTTCAGTATCTAATTATGTTTTGTTAATCTCTCTAATATAATGCATGTATCATGCATGCAGATGTATATTTGAAAAAAATGAAGGGTTTGATTCAAGCCCGTCTCAACAAATCAGAAGGTCCAGTGCATGAATACATATATAACCATTTGAAAAGAGTCCTAAATCTAAAAAACGGTCTCTAAATTATACTTAAAACTGTCAAAAAAAATTATACCCAGTGCAAATGCACCTTAAACACATCCCTAGAGACATGCCTAGTTTGATTAGTCAAACGTTCCGGAAACGTCTGAAAATAAAACACCGCCATATCAGTTTCAACCTCTACAACCGTCTATTAATTTGCGGGAGGAAGGAGATTGTAATGCTCCGATCGCCCACGGCTAATGGACCATCCACGTTCGTTCTCTTGGCATGTAGGCCCTATCCCATTCCAACGGTCGGTTCTATAATTTTTTTTCTAAAGATTCGAAATTATTGATTACTGATCCTACAATCACCATCGGACCTTACTCCGTGCTTTGGCTTCACTTGCACGGTATCGCGAATCACTTCCTGATAGGTCACCTATCTTTTCGCTACTCCAGCCCATGCATGTTTAATCCTGAAATTCTAAACGAATGTGTAACGAAAAAGATAAGTTAACTTTAGTGACATAAGTAGCCAAATCAATTATTTTAAGTATTTCCATATATCACAATTCGGGATGTTACAATTCACTCTCTCTCAGAGAATGCAACGTCTTCGTTACGCTCCACGACAAGTCTCAAGATGCCTCTCAGGTCAGAACCAAGATGGTTAGCTAGCTCTGATACCATTTGTAACGCTCCGACCGTACACAGTTAATGGACCACCCACGTCCGCTCTCTCGGCTTGTGGGTTCATACCGTTCTAACGGTCGGGCCGTTAATTTTTTTTCAAAGCTCAAAATCACCACCCGATCTTTTTCCATGCTTTGGCCTCACTTGCACAGTATCATGAATCACTTCTCGATAGATCACCTATCATTTCACTACTCCAGGCCAAGCACGCTTAACCTTGGAGTTTTAAACGAAGGTGTGACGGAAAAAGTAAGTCAACTTTATAATATAGATAGTCAAATTAATTCTCTTAAACATTTCCATATATCCCAACTCGGATGTTACAAAGATGTGCCTTGTACACCAATCTCAGATTTTAGATAATGCTCTTTGATCCTGCTTCCCATGTCACCTAGTGGAGTAACTACAAAAGTCAAGGACATTACTGGTTTTATGTAAAAGAACAAAAAAAAAAATTCACTATCTTCGGATACGATCAAAAATTCAAAAGGTAGAGAAATGATATTCTTTGTGATGAATGAGTCCGATATTGTCTGGAACCTGGATTGTTGTAAACACACATATTGGCACACATTCAGTATATAATTTACCTGTAAAAGCTATATCTAGCTTAAGAATATTGGAAAGAAAAAAAAAACACTAGTAGATTTTGATCCACTAAGAGATTTTGATCCACACTACGAGAAACCCACTAAACGGTTTCAAGCCTTTCAAGTTTCTCCTCCAGTTGTAGCTTTCCATTTATCCTTACAACGGGTTCACCCAGCATCCGCACTGATCTCTCCCTTCCGGACTGATGTCACTGATTCAATCAGACAGAACAACGGCTTAAAGCAAAAATAGGTTCGGTCGGAGTATTCAAATGGACCTTTTGGCCCGTTTAGACCTGACCTTTTAGCCCGTTTTTAGCCTGAATTGAGAAAGCTTGATATCGACAAAGGGTATCCCCAAGTTGGTCTGTTAGCTGTTGTTACCTTTGCTATGTTGACTCTTGTTCTTGTAATAATTAACAAGATCTTACACTATTTTGTTAACTAATTCTCATCATTGCGACTTACATAATTTCAAATTTCTCCATTATTATATAGTTATGTACCTAACACACTATTATTAACTATTTAGCAGGCGATTCATGACATGTGGATTACAATGGGACTGTACTCCATTGATTAGGTAGCACATCCACCCACTTCCTCTTACTATATAATAAGGAAACAATTATTAGCTTCCTAGAAAGCACATGGCCAGAGTTTTTTTTATACAGTAAAACTTCTATAAATTTAGTAATATTGGGATTATACTAAAACTATATTTTTTAATTAATTTATAGAAATTATTAATTTATCGATATACTAATTGAACCAAAAACTCAATTTCAGACTATAAGATTATGTTACTTTATAGAAATTTTTAGTGTATATTAATTTATAAAATATTAATTTAAAAAAATTATACCGTATATTTTAAGAAACTAGAGTACACACTCTAATAACTCATGAATCCTACAAACGTATAATAGTAGTATTGTTTTTAAACGAATGTAAACTTCAAATGTTCATAGAATCCAAATATTAATTCATTAAATTAACTATGACAACTTCCAAAATCCAATCTCCACTTTCTCTTCTGATCATTGACTTCTCTAGTCAAGATCTCAAACCGGAAACTCTCGAGTGGGACTCAGTGAGAGCCCAAGTCCGAAAAGCCCTAGAAGCGTACGGATGTTTAGAGGCCAAGTTCGATGGAGCTTCTAAGAAAGGCTATTCTCAAGGTACCGGAAGAGGTTTTTGATTTACCACTGGAGACGAAACTGAGCATAAAGTCAGACAAGATAATCTACGAAGGATACTTGACGATTCCAACCATGCCTTTATACGAAGGTTTGGGCTTTTACTGTGTAGATAGTCCTGAAATTGTCGATAACTTGACTCACAAGCGTAGGCCTCAAGGCAACATCCCTTTAAGGTTCCCATCCTATACAGTTATGATCATGCCACTTAAATGGGCCATGAATATTTGTAGTTCTTAGAATAGTGTTTGGCGTTTTGTTTGATTGAAGAGTTAATTTAAAAAGAACTTGAATGGGGTTTTGTATAGTATTTGGTTTGGTTTTTAGTATATTTTAAAGAAATTATTTAGGCTGTTATAAATTGTTTTTGCTGTATCTAAAATTAGTAAAATAATTATCTATTTTCGTAATCAAAATAATATCTCTCGATTTTTTTTGTTGGTTTTATGAGAACTTAGATTTATTTTGTGTAACATGAGAACTTAGATTTTAGATACATAAATGTTTTAAATAAATATTTTGTTGAAGTGTATGAGAACGTGTCAAATGCTGAAACAAAACGAACTTTCAAGTATACTAATCATACTTTCTAATTTCAAGTCCTTTATCAGAACGTAACAGATTTACATATTCATATGTTTGTATCCTTTGTATTATATATGGTATTAGTTTTAGTAATTTAGAAATATCACAAATACAGAAGAAGGGATTACAAAGCACTAATTAAGAATTGCGATAAATCTTCGGCAAGAATTAATGTCCACTCATTTGTAGAGAAGTTGATAGAACTAAATGTGAAGATTAGGACAATGATCATGGAGAGTTTCGAACTCGAGAAAGACATCGAAGAACATCTTAACTCAGCAAAGAACCACTTTCCAAATATTTAAAATACAAAGGCTTTGACGATGGCACATAGGAAAATATAGGTTACCAACTAAAATAGTGTTGTTAACACATCGTCTTTCTTCTCCTATATAATATATAACCCACCGAGTCTTCAAAATATTCACACAACAAAAAACACAAACAACACTGTTAAGTGTTAATTTTAAAAGAAAAACTAATGACAATAAGTTCGAAAACCCAATCTCACCTAACCCTTCCTGTCATCGACTTCTCGATTCCAAATCTCAAACCGGAAACTCCCGAGTGGGACTTGGTGAGAGTCCAAGTCCGTACAGCCCTAGAAGACTACGGATGTTTCGAGGCCTTGTTCGACGGAGCTTCAGTGGAGCTACGTAAGGCACTGTTCGAGGCCTCGGAGGAATTTTTCGATTTACCACTGGAAACCAAACTGAGAACAAAGTCTGACAAACTCTACACAGGATACTCTGGTCAGCATCCGACTCTACCTTTATATGAAGCTATGGGCTTTGACGGTGCAGATCCTCAAGGTGTCGATGAATTGACCTACAAGCTTTGGCCTCAAGGCAACATCACATTCAGGTTCTCTTTCTTAATTATATGCTCTTGTTTTTTTTTTGAAGAAAATGTTATATTTCTTCAAAAGAAAAATAACTTTTTTACAACGGCTCTTGTTTTTTTTATATTATTATCAATTAATATTATCATTTGTCACCAAAAAGTCTATATATATACAAAATTATCAGGATGGAAAATATCAAATTAAAATAATATTGGATTCTTTCTAATACTACGGAAACAAGAAATAAAACCATCAAAATAATCAAAAAATTATTTTATTGATTTTATTAACAAGAATACAACTCGTTTAGAGTATAAATCTTAGTTTTAACTATTTACTTTTTGTATATATCAAAGAGTTTTCTCTCTTAGAACATTATTAGTGGAATGATCACTAGAGAGTACTTTAACAATTTAATATTATTATACATTAAAGATGAAAACACAGAAACTAATCATAACATAACATTACACATACCTCTTCCAGTTTTTATGGCCTTCTCTCTTTTTTTCCAATATTTTAATATTACTTTTGTCAGAGAATTGTTGCAAGATATCACCTTGTCGGAGAATTGTTGCAAGATACCACCAGTGCGCTTGCTCTTAGTGTTTTAACCTTGTTTATATTCACTATATTTTTAGATGTGACAAAGAGTCCTCCATATCTGAAATTTTTCATTTCTTTTTTTAACTTGGAAACAAGAGAGGTCGGAAGTGGGAAACCGGATATCGGCATCCTGCTATATCCCGGTGGAATTACTCCTAATTTGATCTATGCCCAACAGAAAAATATAAAAACATAGATGAAATAAATAATACTTCTGTAAATTTGTATCTCTTTCTTTTTCTTTGGTATGATTTTTTCTCTTTCTTGCAGAAAGAATGTTCAGTCATTCGCGGAAAATTTAATAGCATTAGACATGAAGGTGAGGACGATGATCATGGAGAGTCTCGGCCTCGAGAAATACATAGAGGAGCACTTTAACTCAGCGAGGAAATACTTTCGTCTTATTAAATATAGAGGACTTGACGAAAATTCAGAGGAGCAGCCAGGCCTCAACCCTCATATCGATAGCCATTTCCTTACAATACTTTGTCAAAATGACGTAGTAGATGGCGTGGAGATCAAATCCAAGGATGGTGAAGAGTGGATCAAAGCTAAGCCAACTCAAGACTCTTCGTTCCTCGTTATAGCTGGAGCTTCACTTCATGTAAAATTAAGCTTAGCTTCCTTGAGTTTCAATCATGTAAAATTATCTTTAATCATTCTATCAACATCATATATATGGGTTTTGTAGGTATTACTTAATGGTAGGGTGTTTCCTCCGTTTCACCGTGTGGTTATAACCGGGAAGAAAGATCGCCACGTGGCTGGACTGTTCTTGCTTCCCAAAGAAGGACTGATTATAAATGCACTAGAAGAGATGGTCGATGATGAGCATCCTCGTCTCTATAAGCCTTTTGATTTTGAGGCTTACTTCAAGTTCAACATCATCAATAGGTCCGATACCTATAAGAGGGATTTATCTGCTCTCAAGGCTTATTGCTCTCTCTCTAAATAAGATTGATTCCTTGCAAAGAAATAAAGCTACGCATATGTGTATCATTCACTAGCTGTCTATGCTTGTTTCGTTTACTCTTGAGGTGGTTTGTTATTATTCTTACTTTGTGTTGTTGGCTCTTGAGTTGGTGACTTACTGAAACTCCAAAATGGGATTCATGCTCAAAGTTCAATATCTAATTTTCTGGTTCATCTAATAAGTTCAGTATCTAATTATGATTTGTTAATCTGTCTAATATAATGCATGCATCATACATGCAGATGTATAATCGAAAAAAATGAAGGGTTTAATTATTCAAATGTTCAGCAAACGTCTAAAAATAAAACATCGCCATATCAGTTTCAACCTCTACAACCGTCTATTAATTTGGGGGGAGGAAAGAGATGTGCCTTGTACACCAATCTCAGATTTTAGGTAGTGCTCATTGATGCTGCTTCCCATGTCATCTAGTGAAGCCATTACAAATTTGTTAACTAATTCTCATCAATGCGACTTACATAATTTCAAATTTCGCCATTATTATACAGTTATGTACCTAACACACTATTAATTAACTTTTTTAGCAGGTGATTCATGACATGTGAATTACAATGGGACTGTACTCCATTGATTAGGTAGCACATCAAATTCTTCTGACTATATAATAAGGAAGCAATTATTAGCTTCCTAAAACGCACATGGTCAGAGTCTTTTTAATATATTTCAAGGAACTAGAGTACACACTTTAATAATCCATGAAGCCTACAAACCTATAATAATAGTACTGTTTTTAAACGAGTGTAAACTTCAAATATTCATAGAATGCAAATATTAATTCATTAAATTAACAATGACAACTCTCAAAATCCAATCTCCACTCTCTTCCGGTCATTGACTTTAGGTAGCTATGTTTGTTTACTAATAAAACACTTCAATTTTTCAAACTATACATCCGCATGCATGATATAAATTTAATTTTCTGAGTTAATATTTAATTTTCTCAGCTTATGATAATTTAACATTGATGTTTAATAACCAATATCCTCAGCAATTTTCACATGTCACATATTTTATTCTGATAACATATAAATGTATTTTTAGATGAAACGGTTACAATTAGAACAATCTGTTACATTATATCTATATATATATATCACGTTGTTATTATATATGTAGGTGTTTTGGTTGACAATTCCTAAATAATATTTGCAAAGGTACGAAAGGTGCTAGAAATTAAGAATACTAACTAGATTCTGATCTGCTTTTTTATATTTTCTTTTATTTTTTCAAATTTTTTTTTTTTTGTAATTATATTAAATATATAAAGTTGCATATTTAAATCAATTAAGATAGTGCTTAATTTGTTTGTACTCCAAGTTTAACCTCAAAACCTCAAATTATAAAGTTTTGTACATTGAAATCGATATTTACCTTTTTAGTTTGATGCCTTTGATTTTATAATTAACTTATCAAACATTTGATACAAATAGTTTTTATTGTTTTTTAGAAATATTTGTTCAAACCTATACAACCAACTTAACTGTCGGATCAAAATACATCGAAATGATTAAAAAAGATTTATATTAATGTCTATATAAGATATAGTATATGTTTGGACAAATATTTCTATATAATATAATAGATGTTTTATTTTTTCATCTAATAATATTTTAATGTCATAAAATATGGTTATTATGTACATCTTAAACCTAACAAATTCTTTATTAGTATAGTTCATGACAGTTAATTTTCTTTACATTAAAAGGCTAAAATCAAAATCAAAATATTTTCTTCTTTTTAAATGACATAGTATTGGGCTCGTTCTGAAATCATATCATCATCTTCATCGCTTAATTGAAGTGTTTTTTATTGGGTAGTTTTCTGGGTTTACTCAACCCTAGAATAAAAAATTATAATCGAGTGAAAATAAGTTTGAAAATTTGAATAGATAACGAAGATGAAATCAACAAATCCTTTCTGAGTTGCTGTAAAGTTCTTTTATATTGAATAAGCAAGAGGAGAAAGAGGATGAGATTCGTATTATATTTACAAATTAATATTTTCGTATTGTATTTACAAACTAATATCTAACTGTGTATTGTTCATCGAAACCAGTGAATTTAATCATATATGTTAGAACACGTTAAGCTATGGAATTAAAACCAGTCGACATTTTTTAGCTATTAGAGAAGTGGATATCAGATTATTTAGGAACTACGACGGACTCAATATAAATTCAGTAGTTACTTTTATATAATGGGAACAGTTGGACATAATATTTATCAACTGGTCATGATGATTTTTTAATAGAATAGATTAAAAGGATATAAACAAGAGTAACAAATATGGCTTGGCGTTGGGTGATGGACTCGGCCGCTTATGTGTGGCGGTCGTGAGATGTTTAGTCCAGTTCCAGAACCGGTGAAGGTTAGCTTTAAGCTTGAACCCGTGACTCCCATGTTTGTGGCTATTCCTAGGATTGTCTTGCTTTTGTTTATGTGTTAGTCCTTAGCTAAAGGTTCGTGATGCTGTTTTGTTCCGAAACAGTGACTGCTTGGGTTCTATGAAGCAAATGGCTGGTTCTGTTCATCATCCTCTTGACTTGTTTGGGTTGCTTTTCTAGTTTCGAATATGTTTTCTGGTGTGTGATGCAGGATTAAACTGGCTCTGATGTGGGTTATTACTTCTTCCATCAGAGTTGGAAAGGTGTATCTCAGTCGGGCCAGGGCAATGGTGGTTATGGGTTTGTTCAGCCTTGGTATGTGCTTTACTGTTGGAATGTGACTTGTTTTCTTTGACTTTCTGGATCATGTTGGTCTCGAGGTTGTGATGACTGGTGAGTTCTTATTGGATGCGGTTACTGGTTAGGTTCTTCTAACTGGAATTTGAAGTTGTCGTCTGGCCTTTGTGGCGTCTTTTCTTTTATCGGACTTGCCTTCGGTAAGGATTCGATGCTCGACCTTTAGACTTCAAGGTATAATGTTCTATGTGATGTTTTGATGAGGCGAGGTTCTGCTGTTCTTTGGTGTTTAACCGACGGATTTCTCCAGATTTCTTGATTAGGAATTGTGAAATTTTAGGACAATCGCGTCTGGTCTTTGTGTAGTTTGATTGTTAATCGTCTCTTCGTCATCTGCTCGGGTGAAAATTCACTTTCTTGTGGCTTCCAAGTTGAAGCTTGTTCTTGAGTGGTGGATGCTCATGGTTCTTTATAGAGATGTTCTCTCTGACCGTCAATGTCTTCTCGCTTATCCTGGCTTTTCTTACTATCTTGCATCGCATTTATATTGTTAGTTTGTTTGGTCTAGAAGGTCTCGTTAATCTTGTTCTCTTCTTGGTTTATGTTAATTTAGTTGCTTTGTAGAGTCCATCTATGGTTGGTGCCGGGGATATGTTTATCTCGTCGACTGTGTGGCTCCAGAAAGAAAGGTGTGTGTACTTTTGCCGGCTTAGGTATGTCTCACTTGTATTTCAGCTGTGACAATATAATCTTTAGATGACGAAGAAAACAAGAGTAACAAGAGTAACGAATATGTTTCTAAATACATGATATTGAACGTGAAAATAGCATGGTTAATTTACCAATGTAAATTTAAACAAGTAGATAATTATAGGTCCCATCATTTCTATACTGTTTGTGCATTCATATATATATATCTAAAATAACCAGTAGTATATCCTTATTATATCATCTATTTAGCATTTTAATTCAACATATCATCTATTTACCATATATCCCAAATATTACATAGAAAGGATTTGAAGGCCTTAAGAAACATTGACAAACCTTGAACCAATTAGCACGGAATCAGTGTGATATGAGTTGGTCAACTACAGAAAATAGCATTATGTGTTTTTGGATTGATCCAGTGTATTAGAAACTATATATATACACATCATAAACACAGCAGTATACTAATCATAAACTTTATAAAGTTGTTAGATTTTATAGTTTTCCTTGCTATTTAAATAATTTCGTGGAGAAATGCTAGTTTAATTTTGTAATTAAGTAAATTCTCTTAGGTCATGATGGCATGAGCCCGCTGATATGCATATAATATTCTCATTTTCTAACATATCCTCGCATAGAGAATCTTTTGTTTTTTGTATTCAAAATCTAGTAAAAAGGATTAAAACTTTAATAATCCAATTAAGGCTACTAACCTATAATAATATTTGTTTAAGACCAAACTCATGTGAACACATCGACTTTCTTCTCCTATATAATAACCAACGAGTCTTCAAAATATTTCACATAACATAAACACAAACACCTCTCCTGATTCTAAAAATACTAATGACGATAAGTTCGAAAACACAATTTCCCCTAAGCCTTCCGGTCATTGACTTCTCCATTTCAAATCTCAAACCGAAAACTCCCGAGTGGGACTTGGTGAGAGCCCAAGTCCGAACAGCCCTAGAAGAGTACGGATGTTTCGAGGCCTTGTTTGACGGAGCTTCAGTAGAGCTACGTAAGGCTCTGTTCGAGGCCTCGGAGGAAGTTTTCAATTTACCATTGGAAACCAAACTGAGTACAAAGTCTAACAAACTCTACAAAGGATACGCTGGTCAGGTTCCGACTATACCTTTATACGAAGGTATGGGCTTTGACGGTGCAGATAATCCTGAAGTTGTTGATGAAATGACCTACAAGCTTTGGCCTCAAGGCAACATCACCTTCAGGTTCTCTTTCTTTTATATGCCCTTGTTGTTCCTTATGAATAAATGTTTGCATTTCTTTCTAGAAGTCTATATAAATATATACATATATATATATATATATAATATATATGTGAATTATCAGGATGTAATAAATTTAAACATAGTTCTTTGTATTAGAAAAGTGTAACTAGAGGCTCTATAACCAAAATAATCAAGGTATCAAGACTATCTCCAATGGTGTGTTTACCAATTTTGTTTCATTTTTTTGTTCCAGTGTTAGTTCATTTTTTATTCATTTCTTGAAATTTGAAGAAGTACTATCCCATCCTTCATTTTTATAAAACGGACCATTTTTTTACAAATTAATTTTTAACTTTAATTTGTTGTTATTTTGTTATTAAATAAATTAAAGTATTGATGTAAAAATTTGATTCCAAGTTTATACTATTATTTTCATCTAATTAGATGTTCAGAGAAAAGAACATGGAAATATTAATTTCTGAGAAATTTATCTTCGATTAGGAAGAATTTAGAATAAAATACTTGGTGTTACTTTATAAAATCTAATATTTTATATTTTTATGTTATAATAAATAGTAACTATGTCAACTTACTGTTAAAATAAAATAGTTAGGTAAAATCTCTAAGTTTTAAAAAGTAGAAAATATTATTAATAACTAATTATAAAGTGATAATATACTTAGAATATTATTTATTGAAAAAATAATTGAAGAAAACTGTTGAAGAACATGCACCTACATTTTTCTAGAAAGTCAAATTTTGAAAAAAAAGAATGAAATTAACCATTGGAGATGCTACTAAGAAGCTTTGTATAACACATTATTTTAACTAATGTCGCCTTTTAAATATATAGCAAATAGTGTATAACCAAAGGTAAAACTCTGATACAAATAGATTAAAGAATAAATACGTTTGTATATTTTTGCCTTTCTCTTTTCTTTTTGGTATGAATATTTTTCTATCTTGCAGCAAGAATGTTCAGTCATTCGCGCAGAATTTAATAGCATTAGACGTGAAGGTGAGGACTATGATCATGGAGAGTTTCGGGCTCGAGAAATACGTTGAGGAGCACCTTAACTCAGCGGGGAAACACTTTCGTCTTATTAAATATAGAGGACTTGACGAAAATACACATGAGCAGCTAGGCCTTGACCCTCATATCGATAGACATTTCCTCACCATACTTTGTCAAAATGACGTAGTAGATGGCTTGGAGATCAAAACCAAAGATGGTGAAGAGTGGTTCAAAGCTAAGCCATCTCAAGACTCTTCTTTCCTTGTCATAGCCGGAGCTTCACTTCATGTAATAAGATTAAGCTTCCTTGAGTCTCAATCATCAATCATGTAGTCATTTTTTGTTTCATGTAGTCATCTTTGATTATTCTATCAACATCAAATATGGGTTTTGTAGGTACTACTCAGTGCCGGTCCAACATTTTCGGATGCCCCAAGCAAAACTTTTGTTAAAAGAGATTTGCATGTTATGTATTTTTGAGTTTTGTTTTTTTTCGTCATCAAACGAAAACATACTCAGGATGATAATTTTGCGTCCGTGTGAATGACAAACGATGGCTGTTTTCTGACATTGCGTGTAAGACTATTTGTTCTGTGTTTTGAGTACACTAACAATCGTCGATTTGTGGAAATTTTCCTTCTAGAATCTTGATGTGTTCTAAATTAAGTTTTTTTGTTTGTTTTAAATTACAAAAAATTACACATAAAATGCAAACAAAAAAAAAACACTAAAGACACAATCCAACTCATCTAAGCCAAGAATGTTTGAAACCTAATATCAACATGTCTTACTATGTTTTATATATAATATCAATATATAATATAAATAACACTAAAATTATAAGCAA
>CAKOAT010221266.1:12048-41490 GCA_932364175.1 Eruca vesicaria subsp. sativa | reverse complement strand
GACACGAAATTCAGAGCTTCCACCACCAAAACTAGCATTTAGGAATATTTCCGTTTTTCTGTTAGCGAGCTGCGTCTCAATTAGGGTTTTCTAGTTCTTACGCTTTCGGCAATTCTTTTTGTACCAGTTCTACGCAGATTCGGAATAAGAACCTCTTTGCTCTCTGTTTTCGTTTATTCTCATTTAAATTCTAAGTATTCTCGCCATCTTATTTTCGTTGTGCGGTTCTCGCAGATATCCGGTTCCTCTGGAAACTTAGGGTTTTCCCGAAGTTTCCTTTTTTACGATTTATTTGACAGTGGGGTGAAATCGACTCCCACATCGGTCGACAAACTTTGGTTGATGTCAATTGATGTGGAACGTAAGTCTCTGCGGATGCTACGTTCCAGACTGTGAGGGTCTTCTGAGTACACAAGTTGGTTGTTCTTGCTGCTTCTAGTACTGCTGGGCATGTACCTGAAAAAGACAAGAAAAAAACATTTTTGTGTTAGAAGATGATTAAGCAGTAACAAGTAACCTAGACCTAATCAGATTAAATCTAATGGCGATCTTAGTTCCCCGGAAACGGCGCCAAATTTGATATCACTCAAATTACCCTAAGGAGTGAATTACTCTCACAAATAAGAGGTTCAATTGTAGTATGTGGGAACCGAAATCCACCTACTGTCAATAAATCGTATATAAGGAAACTTCGAGTAAACCCTAAGTTTCCAGAGAAACCAGATATCTGCAGAACCGCACAACGATAATTAAGAAAACAATGAACTTAAAATTGAAGTATGAATGAACAAAATTGAGAGCAAGAAGGTTTTTATTCTGAATCGGTGTAAGAACTGCTACAACGAGAGTGGCCTTAGCTGCGTGATCCGTCGGCGAAATCCCTAACTCTAGATGTCTAAGACCGAAAACCCTAGTTGAGACGCAGCTCGCTAACAGAAAACGGAAATATTCCTAAATGCTAAATTTGGTGGTGAAAGCTCTGAAAATCGTGTCCCAGCTTCTGCCCTATGCCTCTTTCTTATATACTCCCTCTTAGGCGGTTTTAGTCTTTCCATTTCGCCCGAATTCGAGTTTATCGGGAATCTTCAGTTTCTCTTGATCCTTCCTTTTCTCCCGCGGAAATCTTCTAATTATCTTCAGACTTGCCTTTTGTCTTCAAACTTGACATTTATCTTTCTTCTGCGAGTAAACCATCAAAATTTTATCGTATCTTCGGGTTTGATTTCATTAATATCGCGAGATGGGTTTTTATCGTGTTTTAGGACCTTTCGGGCCGTTTTACGATAAAATCCGTTTTACGACTTAATAAGAGATCGTTTCCTGATCCAATCCCATTATTAGTAAATTCTCCGAGTTAATCGTAAAGTTTAGCTACGTTCGTTTCTTGGTTATCCGTTGCCGTTTTTTACGATTTTCTCGACGCTTTTTATTAAAAACGCGTTTTTTATGATTTTAACGAAAAATATCGAATAAATCGTATAGTTTAGGAAGTATTCGGTGTTTCGTTTAACCGTGGCCGTTTATACGATTTCCTCGAGTTCTTTCCGAGAAAACAAAGTTTTACGGTTTTTATCGTAAAACTCGAACGATAGGTCGGATCGAGACAAAACGGGAGACATTTTGACCATGGTTCAGAGCACGACTGTGTCGAAGGTCGTAAGAACTGAATCGGGGATACGGGAGATCGAGGCTCGGGATGGTCGATTCGACGTACGGCGAACCGAGACGGACTGGTCCGGCTCACCGGCCGGTGGACTGTCCAGGAAGCTTCTAGTTCGCCCAACGGCGAACTAGCCGGGACGGGGCTAGTTCACCCAATGACCTCGTCCCAGCTAGTTTTTATCGCAAAAACTAAGCCGGCTTGGCTTAGTTTGCCGTTGGGTGAACTAGCCGGGACGAAGCTAGTTCGCGTTTTACGGTGGTTTCGGTTTTTCGCGGTTTTGTAAAATGAGTCTTCGAGTTTTATAAAACGATTCTCGAGTTTTATAAAACGATTCTCAAGTTTTATAAAACGATTCTCGAGTTTTATAAAACGATTCTCAAGTTTTATAAAATGATTCTTTGACTTTTATAAAATGATTCTTCGAGTTTTATAAAAATATTCTCGAGTTTTATAAAACGATTATTCGAGTTTTATAAAACGATTCTTTAAGTTTTATAAAACGATTCTCGAGTTTTATAAAACGATTCTTTGAGTTTAATAAAATGATTCTTCGAGTTTTATAAAACGATTCTCGAGTTTTATAAAACGATTCTCGAGTTTTATAAAACGATTCTTTGAGTTTTATAAAACGATTCTTTGAGTTTTATAAAACGGTTCTTCGAGTTTTTTAAAACGATTTCTTTTGTATTTATGCGGGGAGTTTTGGCCGTTGATTTCGTCGTACCGATTTTGACCCCAACAGTTAGCCCCCAGTTTGTAAGAATCATTGAGTTCTTGCGAGCGGATCGTGCTTGTTTGGCGAGTTTGGTAGAATTAGGCGGAACTTTAATGGTCAAAAGTCCAAAGGTGAATAGTAAAGTTTTTCTTTTAAGTATATGGAGTGAGTTGTTCAAGTTCTTCACTCATTTCTCCACAACTTGCCTAAGTTTCAAGAGGCTCTCTCTCTACTTCTTCCTTTGGATATTTTCTTTTTCTTCGACCGTCTATCATGTCTTCCGAATGGAGAGCTTCAGATCATGCTCATGCATCGATCTTTGATTCGAGCGACCTTGATGTGCCTGGCGGTTGCTTCCTTCCCAGGCCGATCTTTCGGCGTTTTTCCACGACCGAGATAGAATTTTTGGAATATTATTCGGCTTTGAACGCGGAATGTCCCTTGACGCGGACTATCTTTCGGCCATTCAAAGGAAGAGGGGGCGGCGTTTACCTGGCCCCTCGGCGGGACATGACGGTTATTGGCGGGCTTGCCTCGAATGATCACGATTGGACTAATCGATTCTTTTATGTCAAAATTGATAGCGCATTAGTGGAGGAGAGTTGTATTCCTTTGTTCAGGACCGCGTGGGTGACAAAAGGTACTCTATTGATGCGATCCCCATTTCCGTATGTATGTATAGATTTTAACTTTTTCGTGCGTTTCGCAGCGTCTACCATTCGCAAGCCGGTGCTTAAGGATTTTCTGGAGGTCATGAACCTTCTTCGNTATTCCTTTGTTCAGGACCGCGTGGGTGACAAAAGGTACTCTATTGATGCGATCCCCATTTCCGTATGTATGTATAGATTTTAACTTTTTCGTGCGTTTCGCAGCGTCTACCATTCGCAAGCCGGTGCTTAAGGATTTTCTGGAGGTCATGAACCTTCTTCGTGGCGGCCCACTTTATTGGGGACATTTTTCTCCGAAAAGGGTCCGTCGCGCCGTTGCCTATTATTCATCCGGTTTTTCTCGGAATAGTTATACTGAGGTAGAGGCGGATGTTGGCGCGGAGGAGAGGGAAAGATCCTGGTCTCCGCAGGACAGAGAAGTTCCGATTGGTTGTGGTCGAGCGCTTGACGATGATATCAATATCGAAGATCTTATTGATTTTTCAGCCTCTGAATTTGATCCGACCGAGATGTCGTCCCGAGAACCGGCTGACACACCACTTGCGAAGGCGTCGAGGCTTTTCAACAAGGTTTGTCTCTTTTGCTTTATCTTGGTTGCCTCTTTCGTTTTATAAAGGATGATTTTTCCCTTTTTGCAGAGTCTTCGCTTCATGACCGAATCGGTGAACGCGAATAGTGCGGAACTTCGCAGGGCTGAGTCTAGGGCTACAGTGGTGGAGGCGGAGGCTGCTCGTCTCAAAGAGGAGATCGATGCCGGTTTCTCCCGCGCCCAGGATTTAGCCGTAAGCGAGTTCATGGCTCGCCGTGAGCGGTTCGTGCCCCTTTATGCGGAATTCGAAGATGCGCAAAGGGCAAATGGCGATTTGCTCGAGTGCCGGGGCGTAGCTGGGGGTTTGCATCTTACCCAAAAACCGGACTATTCATATGAGGTTGAGAATGCGAAGCAGACAGCGCGTTTGGCTAAGAGAGAGAAGAAGAAGAACGAGTCCGTCAATCCCGGGAAGCACATGTGGGATCAGTGGAATCCCATTGTGGTGACGCCGGATTCGGTCGAGGTTGGACCTGGGATCTCGGATGTAGAGGGTGAAGTTGATCAGTCCGCGTTTGATGACTTCAATGTGTGATGTTATTGCTTTTATGATTTCATTGTTGTTTTTTCGGGACTGGCCGTTGGTGGCTTTGAATCCCTACAGCTGGGTGGTGTGTATTTCAAGACTTTCTAAGAAGAAATTTTTTCTAAGTATGAAATTCGCGTTCCGTTTTAGATGTAGAGGAAAGAATACGAGTTTTCATCTCGTATCTAACTCTTGGTGTAAATGGTCCGATTCGTTAACTCGGAAGGTTTTGATTTTCGCGAGTGTTTAGATGTGGGCGAAGAGACATGCCTTTAGGATCTCTATTCATGCCTTGAGACGTTAGTGACCAGTGTGTTGGGTTTAGGGCAAGACCTAGGTTTACTTTCGGGTTGAGGCTATGCGATGACTAGTCGGCTTTCGTTTTGCCTGTTGCGATTTTAACCTGACTCCATACCGATTTAGAATCCGCGATAGGTTCTCGGCTTATACGATTCGTATGGTTTGAATCGAGCATCGCACCGGGAACAATTTCTAAGTTTCCCGGAAGTGCTGACCAAAAATTTGGATTTCTTTTATAGCGTGCTATTTTATCCTACTCGGATGTATGCGGACCGATAGGTCGATGCGTTTGTCTAAGACGGCTAGCGTGCTCGATGGGGCCAATCGCCGAGCGTTCGTGTTTATAGTCGTGGACGGACTTAGGGGAATATTGTGGGAACCAAAATCCACCTATTGTCAATAAATCGTAAAAAAAGGAAACTTCGGGAAAACCCTAAGTTTCCAGAGGAACCGACTATCTGCAGAACCGCACAACGAAGATTAAGAAAACGATCAACTTAGAATTTTTAAAAGAATAATCGAAATTGAGAGCAAAGAGGTTCTTATTCCGAATCTGCGTAGAACTGGTACAAAAAGAGTAGCCGAAAATTCTAAGAACAAAAAACCCTAATTGAGACGCAGCTCGTTAACAGAAAACGGAAATATTCCTAAATGCTAATTTCTGGTGGTGACAGCTCTGAAAACCGTGTCCTCTAATTCTGCCCTAGACCTCTTACTCATATACTCCTCGCCTTGGCCATTCGGTCTTTCCATTTCGCCCAGATTTGAATATATCGGGAATCTTCCATTTTTCTCGATCCTTCCTTTTCTTCCGCGGAAATCTTCTATTTTTCTTCAAACCTGCCTTTTATCTTCAAGCTTGACATTTATATTCCTCCTGCGAGTAAACCGTCAAAACGTTATCGTATCTTCGGGTTAGATTCCGTTAAGATCGCGAGATGGGCTTTTATCGCGTTTTAGGACCTTCCGGGCCATTCTGCGATAAATCCGTTTTCTGACTTTGTACGGGATCGTATAGTTTAGGAAATGTTCGGTGTTTCGTTTAACCGTTGCCGTTTTATATGATTTCCTCGAGTTCATTGTCGAGAAAACGAAGTTTTACAGTTTTTATCGTAAAACTTGAACGATAGGTCGGATCGAGATGGAACGGGAGACTTTTCGGCCGTGGTTCAGAATACGACCGTGTCGAAAGACGTAAGTTTTGAATCGGGGATGCGGGAGATCGAGGCACGGGACGTCCATGAAGTCTCTAGTTCGTCCAACGGCGAACTAAGCCGGTGGGCGAACTAGTCATGACGGGACTAGTTCGCCCACCGGCGAACTAAGCCAAGCTGGCTTAGTTCGCCGGTGGGCGAACTAGTCAAGTGGGACTAGTTCGACCACCGGAAAACTAAGCCAGATTGGCTTAGTTCGCCGGTGGGCAAACTAGTCGAGATGGACTAGTTCGCCGACCGGAGAACTAAGCCAAGCTGGCTTAGTTCGCCGTTGGGCGAACTAGTCAAGGGTCTCCTAGTGCGCCCATCGGAGAACTAATCCAGCTTGGCTTAGTTCGCCGGTGGGCAAACTAGTTGCGACTTGTTCGCGTTTTACGGCTGTTTCAGTTTTTTGCGGTTACGTAAAACGATTCTCGAGTTTTATAAAATGATCTTCGAGTTTTACAAAACAATCTTCGAGTTTTATAAAACGATCTTCGAGTTTTATAAAACGATTTTTTGAGTTTTATAAAACGATTCTCGAGTTTTATAAAACGATCTTCGATTTTTTATAAAACGATTCTTTGTGTTTATGAAACGATTCTCGAGTTTTATAAAACGATTTATAAAACGATCTTTGAGTTTTATAAAACGATCTTCGAGTTTTATAAAACGATTCTTCGAGTTTTATAAAATGATTCTCGAGTTTTATAAAACGATCTTTGAGTTTTATAAAACTGTTTCTCGAGTTTTATAAAACGATCTTTGAGTTTTATAAAACGGCTTCTCGAGTTTTATAAAACGATGTTCGAGTTTTATAAAACGGCTTCTCGAGTTTTATAAATGACTTCGAGTTTTATAAAACGACTTCTTGGATTTTATAAAATTATTCCTTTTGTATTTTTGCGGGGAGTTTTGGCTATTGATTCCGTCGTACCAATTTTGACCCCAACAGTTAGCCCCCCAGCTCGTAAGGATCGTGGGGTTCTTACGAGTGGATTGAGCTTGTTTGGCGAGTTTGGTAGAATTAGGCGGAACTTTAATGGCCAAAAGTCCAAGGGTGAATAGTAAAATTCTTCCCTATAAGTAGATGGAGTAAAATTTTGAATTCTTTACCCCATCTTCTACAACTTATCCAATAAATTTTTCGCTCTACTTTTTTTGAGTATCTTCAAACATGTTTTCAGGAAGAAAGACTCGTTCCTCAACTAGTTCCAATTTTTGCAATTCTGAGGGAACGAGCTCGCAGCCTCCAGTTTCAGCTCCGAAAGACGAGTATTCGTCCCCGTTAATCGATCCGACGGACCGCAAGGCTTTTTGGGCGTTGGGAGATGAGTCGGGGTCTGCTAGGCCTGGGACTTGGGTTCCAGCTTTGTCGGACGTCGATCAAACTTCTGGATATCCGAGCTCGGCTCTTTTTAACAGTATCGATTACATGCGCGAATTTTGCCGAGTTTCAGAAGCTGTCGAGTTTCGTCTCCTACTTGCCGGGGAGGGCGACAAGGATGCGCCCGAGGGTTTTTTCACATGTTACAATATTTTCTTGCAACAATGCCACTTATGGTTTCCGATCCCGGAAATCATTGTTCATTACCTTCACAGGCTGGGGCTATCAATCAGTCAGCTGACTCCCCCTGGTTTAAAGCAACTCGTTGGTCTCCTGACGCTGAGTTATTGAGCAGGGAATTACCCTTAACGTAGATCATCTCGAGAGTCTGTTGAAGCCCACGGGGCAATCGCACAGGATCACTCTATGCCCTCGTGACGAAATTGTTACGGGCTGCTCAACGCTTTCTACTTCTTGGAAGAAAAATTTCTTCTACATTCGTATCGACAGTGCGTCAGTCGAGGAGGGTTGCATTCCGCTTTCTACGACTACGTGGGGTCGGAAAGGTATGTGAATCGAGTTCATACGAATCCTTTTCCTCTTATTATTTTTTTACTCGTTTCTGTTTTTCCGCAGTGACCAACCCTTTGCCTCCGTATCCCGCGGATCTCCAGAACATCACCACTTCTCTCAAATGTGGTGAAGTTTGTTGGTGCAGTTTTTCTCCGCAACTCGTCCGCCAAGCGGTTGCCCTCTTCCGATCTCGAATTTTTGCGAATTCTCTGATTTATGAAGAGGATCCGTTTATCGGGGAGTTTATTCCGTATGTTCCCTCGATGAGTAGTGGCAAATCAAGCTTCCAAAGGGATAAAAATACGGTTGTCGGAGATGATGACTCTGAACACGCGGCTTCTCCTGACAATATTCTCAAGGACTTCCTTGATAGTCAGACGGAAGAAGGCGTTTGGACGAAGGCGGGCGGATCATCGGTCTCCCATTTTCCGGACATCAACCATGATCAAGTCCTGGAGTTTATTAGGGGTTCGGAGAAAGCCAAGGAGGTACGTGTGTTTATTGTTTTCTTTTTCGAGCAGTTTCTATATTATCGCTTAAAAAACTTTTTTTTTTTTTTTTTGGTAGGGTTTCCTTGTCATGAGCCGGGCCCTAGACAGCCGTACCGCTGAAGCTCGCCTTACCAAGTTTCGAGCAAACATGGCTGAAAAAGAAGTTGCTCGTCTTCGGGCAGAGGTCGAGGCCAACCGAACCGAAGAAGTGGTTGCGAGGGAGGTTGCTCGCGTGAGGGATGAGTGTGCGGCCAGATCTCGTCGTACGAAGGAGCTCTCTGACAAAAGGATTCGTCGTGCTCGTCGTGCGGGCAAACGAGAGGTTGCCGAAGAAATGAAGGCTTGTCGTGAGCGATTTGCAACCGGTTGTTCGGATGCCGAAGTTGTTCAACGGGCGCATGGTGATTATCGCGAATGTTGCGGGATCGTTCATGGGTTATCCCTAACTCAGAATGAAAGGTATTCGTTTTCTGAAGAATTCTCCGCGCGGCGGGAAAGCCTGAATCGGGAAAGAGATATGCAGCCCGAACTTTTTGACCTTAAGGCGCACATGTGGGATCAATGGAATCCCATCGTGGTGTCGCCGGATTCGGTCGAAGTTGGTCCTGGGATTTCGGACGTGGATTGTGAAGTCGATCAGTCTGCGTTTGATGACTTCAATGTGTGATGTTATTAGTTTTTCGATTTTTTGTTGTTTTTCCGGGACTGGCCGTTGGTGGCTTTGAATCCCTACCGCTGGGCGGTATGTACTTGGATGCTTTTAATAAGAAAATATTTTCTAAGTATGAAATTCTTGTTTTGTGTTAGATGTAGAGGGAAGAATACGAGTTGTCATCTCATATCTAACTCTTTGGTGTAAATCGTCCGATTCGTTAACTCGGGAGATTTCGATTTTCGCGAGTGTTTAGATGTGGGCGAAGAGACATGCCTTTAGGATCTCGATTCATGCCTTGAGACGTTAGCGACCAGTGTGTTGGGTTTAGGGCAAGACCTAGGTTTACTTTCGGATTGGGGCTGTGCGATGACTAGTCGGCTTTCGTTTTGCCCGTTTCGATTTTAACCTGACTCCATACCGATTTAGAATCCGCGATAGGGTCTCGGCTTATACGATTTGTATGGTTGGAATCGAGCATCTCACCGGGAAAATTTTCTAAGTTGCCCGGAAGTGCTGACCAAAAATTTGGATTTCTTTTATAGCGCTCTATTTTATCATCGTCGGATGTATGCGGACCGATAGGTCGATGCGTTTGTTTAGGACGGCTAGCGTGCTCGACGGGGCAACTCGCCAAGCATTCGTATTTTTATTGTCGCAGACGGACTTGGGGAAATATTTTTCTTTGCGAGTTCGGGCGACGTCTCGCCAGTTCTTTCCGAAAATATTTTGATATGCAAGTTTTTTAGAAAAAAACGATTAAATAGTTGTTACTGCGGAAGCGATTTTCCGGATTTGCGTTTTTGATAGTAGCGGAGATATTATAACTCTGTCTTTATTAAAAATTCGAAAAATTTTCGATTACAAAGCGAAAATTTTAAAAATTTGGGAGTATACGAGTACTCGTCTTTAGCTGAGGATAGCTGAACTCGTCTTTAGGCGAGCTGCCTACGTATTCCTTTCGGAAATCAAGCCATCTCGTAGTTCTGATTGTTTGCTCGAGTGTGCTTACTCGGCTGTCGCAGACTTCTCGATCTCTTCAGTTGCGGGATCGATGTCTTTGTCCAGGATTGTCTCCTCCGGTCGGGTGGAAGCGATGGGTGCGGAACCTTCTGGTTTCTCGGCCGTTGCTTGCTTTGGGTCGTCTTCTGCGGGCGGTAGCGTGACCTTTGCCCGTTTTGGTTTCACGGGTCCTACCGCCAATTGCCTCAGCTTATGTTCGGCTAGGAAGCAGGATCGTGATTGTCTTTGGCATCCCCAAATTAATGTGACTCTCGTAGGCGTTGGGAATTTGATGCCTAAATGATAAGTTGACAGAACCGCCTTCATGGAATTTATCCAAGGCGTTCCCAAAATCACGTTGTCGATAGCCGGGAAATCGACTACCGCGAAGTTAACGATTTTTGTGGCGACTGGTAATCGGATTTGATCCCAGGGTAATTGACGTCTCGCCGGAGAAACTAGTCAGCGGTTTTGGAATTTGCTCGACTTCCGAGAGATCGATTCCCATGCGTGCTAGCGTGTTGCGGAAGATCACGTTGACACTACTCCCGGTATCGACCAAGATCCGAGCGACTTCTAAATCACTTATTACTAAGTCGATGACAAGAGGATCGGCGTGAGGTTGGTCGATTCCGCCGGTTTCAGCGTCGTCGAATGAGATCACTCCTTTCGGAGAGTCATCCGTCGGCACCTTCCAACTCGAGCCGGTTTCGGCTTTGCGTTGGTAGGATTTTATAGACGAGACGGTGTCGTTGTAGTATTGTGATACGCCGATAATCATGTTGATTTTTCGGCGGTTAGCGTCGTTACCCTTCTCGTCTTGTCTTCATCCGCGTTTTTCGCCTGACTGGTTTCCCTGAGGCGGAGTTTCTGCTCGCGCGTTCCTGTCGTTCTTCGGAAGGCGATCCGAATCGCGGATGAGATCCTTGACACTGGATATCTCGAAAAGTTCTCCCGCGACCAATTTTGCAGCAAGTCTGGCGCCGAGAACTTTGCAGTTCACGGAGGAATGTCCGCGGGTTTGGTGGAGGTCGCAGAAAGAATTCTCGTCGTAATTTGAATTTCTCGTCCAAGTGTTACCCGTAGTTCGCCCTTGCTCCGAACCGGATTTGATGGCGTAGTTATGCGCCCCTTGGAGATCCTGTCCCTCGTGATGGACAAATTTATCGTTACGAGAGTTCCTCTTTTTCTGCTTCTACTCGGACGCGTTATCCTTCGCGGACATTTTCGTCGGCCTGTGCTTCTCGGACAGGATTTTAGTCTCTTCTTCGATGGTTATGAAGTTAGTGGCTCTATGGAGCGCATCCTGGATCGTCTGCGGTTTCTCGAGAGTTATCCACTTGCGAAATTTCGATTTATACCAGAGCGATTTCCTTAACGCGTCGATGGCGGCTTTGTCGCTAATCCCGCTAACCCTAGCCATGACGAGTTTGAACCTACTCATGAAATCGCAGAGAGATTCGTCCTCCTTCTGCACCAAGCTCCAGAGGTCGGTGTTGGAGGTTTCCGGGTTAATGAACATCGAGTACTGCTTCAGGATTTCCGAAGCCAATCGACGGAAGCTTCCGATATAATTTTGCCTAAGTTTGGCGAACCATTCGAGCGCGGCTCCTTCTAGGTTTTCGACGAAGAGGCGGCAGTAGCCTGCGTCTTTTTCGTGGTCCTTGAGCTTGGCTCGTCCCATGGTGATCTGGAATGCTTGTAGGTGCGCTTTGGGATCGGACGTCCCGTCATAAATCGGCACCTTAAGTTTTCCGGGATAGGGCAGTTTGATCTGGGTGATGCGGGCCGTGAAGGGCGTTTTTCGAGACTCGTACAGTAGCCGATCAATCTTGGGTGCGGCGCTGGTAGCGTGGTGAATCTGAGATTTCACCGCTTTTACCGCTGCGGCCGTTTTGGTGATATATTCGCGGAGATCGCGAATCTCGGTCAGACCGCCAGCAGTTTGCCGACCTTGTCGGCGTTTGCTGCGAGTGACTGGAGATCGCTCCTCGGCGGTTTTTGCGTATCGCGCGAAGTCGAGTTCCCCCTCGTCTCCAGTAAAAAAACGTTCAGGAGATGACTCCGGCAGAGGACTTCGAGTCTTTCTTCTCCTAGGATGGACGTCAGCGTCTTCGTCCGATGAATCGGCCTGGTCGCTTGTCTCCAGGTTAACCCTTTCGATGCTGTCGCCCTCGGTCTCCTGTTCGTGAGTAGGAGGTTTATCTGATTCGTTTAGCGTCGCGTCAGGATTGTCTTTTCTGGATTCCTTTTCCGGTAAGTTACCCTGCTCGGTTCTGGGACGATCCGTAGGAGCGCCAAAGTCGAGCCTCCTTCCGCGGATCTTAGCAGTTCCGCGGGGGCGAATTGCTCGGGTTTTCGCGGTTAGGGTCTCTACCCGTGTCGCGAGCAAACCAATGAGCTTTTCCTGCTCTTCCGATTTTTTTTTAAACTCGGAAAGCATCTTCTCGAGGGTCTCGGCGTTAGCGTTTGTAGCGTTGGCCGCAGACGCTCCTTGTGGTGGTGGTGTTTCAACGTTATCGCGTTCGTTGCGAGTTTGGTTGTCACCAGTCATCATTTCTTCGTTGGACATGTTGCGGCTTCGGTGTAAGATAGATCCGACCCCCCCCCTCCTTCTAGCGCCAAACTGTGGGAACCGAAATTCACCTACTGTCAATAAATCGTAAAAAAGGAAACTTCGGGAAAACCCTAAGTTTCCAGAGGAACCGGCTATCTGCAGAACCGCACAACGAAGATTAAGAAAACGATAAACTTAGAATTTTTAAAAGAATAATCGAAATTGAGAGCAAAGAGATTCTTATTCCGAATCTGCGTAGAACTGGTACAAAAAGAGTAGCCGAAAATTCTAAAAACGAAAAACCCTAATTGAGACGCAGATCGCTAACAGAAAACGGAAATATTCCTAAATGCTAATTTCTGGTGGTAAGAGCTCTGAAAATCGTGTCCTCTACTTCTGCCCTAGACCTCTTACTTATATACTCCTCGCCTTGGCCATTCGGTCTTTCCATTTCGCCCAGATTTGAATATATCGGGAATCTTCCATTTTTCTCGATCCTTCCTTTTCTTCCGCGGAAATCTTCTATTTTTCTTCAAACATGCCTTTTCTCTTCAAGCTTGACATTTATTTTCCTCCTGCGAGTAAACCGTCAAAACGTTATCGTATCTTCGGGTTAGATTCCGTTAAGATCGCGAGATGGGCTTTTATTGCGTTTTAGGACCTTCCGGGCTGTTCTGCGATAAATCCGTTTTCCGAATTTGTACGGGATCGTTTCCTGATCTGATGCCATTTTTAGTAAATTCCTCGAGCTAATCGTAAGGTTTTACGATTTACTCGACGTTTTTATTAAAAACGCATTTTTAACGATTTACCGACGTTTTTATCAAAAACGCGTTTTTTACGATTTTAACGAGAAATCTTGAATAAATCGTATAGTTTAGGCAATGTTAATTGTTTCGTTTAACCGTTGCCGTTTTATACGATTTCCTCGAGTTCTTTGTCGAGAAAATGAAGCTTTACGGTTTTATCGTAAAACTCGAACGATAGGTCGGATCGAGCTGGAATGGGAGACATTTCGGCCGTGGTTCAGAATGCGACCGTGTCGAAAGACGTAAGTTTCGAATCGAGGATGCGGGAGATCGAGGCTCGGGACATCCAGGAAGTCTCTAGTTCGTTCAACGGCGAACTAAGCCGGCTGGCTTAGTTCGCCTGTGGGTGAACTAGTCGGGACGGGACTAGTTCGCCCACCGGCGAACTAAGCCAAGCTGGCTTAGTTCGCCGGTGGGCGAACTAGTCAAGGGTCTCCTAGTTCGCCCATCGGCGAACTAAGCCAGCTTGGCTTAGTTCACCGGTGGGCGAACTAGTCGAGATGGACTAGTTCGCGTTTTACGGTTGTTTCGGTTTTTTGCGGTTTCGTAAAACGATTCTCGAGTTTTATAAAACGATCTTCGAGTTTTACAAAACAATCTTCGGAGTTTATTAAACGATCTTCGAGTTTTATAAAACGATTCTTTGAGTTTTATAAAAGGATTCTCGAGTTTTATTAAACGATCTTCGAGTTTTATAAAACGATTCTCGAGTTTTATAAAACGATCTTCGAGTTTTATAAAACGATTCTTCGAGTTTTGTAAAATGATTCTCGAGTTTTATAAAACGATCTTTGAGTTTTATAAAACGGCTTCTCGAGTTTTGTAAAACGATCTTTGAGTTTTATAAAACGGCTTCTCGAGTTTTATAAAACGATCTTCAAGTTTTATAAAACGGCTTCTCGAGTTTTATAAATGACTTTGAGTTTTATAAAACGACTTCGTGGGTTTTATAAAACTATTCATTTTGTATTTTTGCGGGGAGTTTTGGCTTTTGATTCTGTCGTACCGATTTTGACCCCAACAAATATTGTTCTTGAGAATCTAGGCGACGTCTCGCCGGTTCTTTCCAAAAATATTTTTATGTGCAATATTTATAAAAACGATTAAGTAGTTGTTACTGCGGAAGCGATTTTCCGGATGTTTGGAATTCGTTTTTTGCGTTTTCGATAGTAGCAGAGATTTTTATAATATTCTAACTTTGTCTTTATTAAAAATTTTAAAAATTTTTTGATTACAAAGCTACAATTTTAAAAATTTGGGAGTATACGAATACTCGTATACTCACCCACTCCCTCCTCCCCCCCCCCCCCCGTTTTGGAAGGGGTATAGCTGAACTCGTCTTTAGGCAAGCTGCCTACTATTCCTTTCGGAAATCAAGCCATCTCGTAGTTCTGATTGTTTGTGCGAGTATGCTTACTCGGCTGTCTTAGACTTTTCGATCACTTCAGTTGTCGGATCGATGTCTTTGTCCGGGCTTTTCTCCGCCGGCTGGGTAGAAGCGATGGGTGCGGAAGTTTGCTGTTTCTTGACCGTTTCTTGCTTTGGATCGTCTTCCGCGGGCGGTGGCGTGACCTCTGCCCGCTTTGGTTTCACGATTTCGACCGCCAATTGTCTCAGCTTATGTTTGGCAAGGAAGCAGGGTCGTGATTGTCTTTGGCATCCCCAAATTGCTGCGATTCCCGTGGGAGTCGGGAATTTGATGCCTAAGTGATATGTCGATAGAACCGCCTTCATGGAATTTTTCCAAGGCGTTCCCATGATCACATTGTAGATGGCCAGGAAATCGACTACCGCGAAGTTGACAATTATCGTTCCTTCTTTCGCTGCGCCCGGTGGTCGGATCGACCCCAGGGTCCTAGACGTCTTGCCGGAGAAGCTGGTCAACGGTTTTGGAATTGGCTAGACTTCCGAGAGATCAATTCCCATGCGTGCTAGCGTGTTGCGGAAGATCACGTTGACGGTACTTCCGGTATCGACCAGGATTCGAGCAACTTCTAAATCGCTTATCACTAAGTCGATGACAAGGGGATCGGCGTGAGGTTGGTCGATTCTGCCGGTTTCAGCGTCGTCAAATGAGATTACCCCTTTCGGAGAGTCATCCGTCGGCACCTTCCAACTCGAGCCGGTTTCAGCTTTACGTTGGTAGGATTTGATTGACGAGACGGTGTCGTTGTAATATTGCTATTCACCAATAATCATGTTGATTTTTTGGCGGTTAGCGTCGTTACCCTTCTCGTCTTGTCTTCGTCCGCGTTTTTTGCCCGACTTGTTCCCTTGAGGGGGAGTTTCTGCTCGCGAGTTCCTATTGTTTTTCGGGAGGCTGTCTGTGTCGTGGATGACATCTTTGACGCTGGATATCTCAGAGAGTTCTCCCGCAATCAGTTTTGCAGCAAGTCTGGCGCCGAGAACTTTGCAATTCACGGTAGAGTGTCCACGGGTTTGGTGGAGGTCGCAGAAAGTATTCTCATCGTAATTCGAATTTCTCGTCCACGTGTTACCCGTTGTTCGTCCTTGCTCCGATCCGGAGTTAATGGCGTAGTTATGCGCCCCTTGGAGATCCTGCCCCTCGTGATGGACGAATTTGTCGTTACGAGAATTTCTCTTTTCTGCTTCTGCTCGGATGCGTTACGCTTTGCAGACGTTTTCGTTGGCTTATGCTTTTCGGACAGGATTTTTGTCTCCTCTTCGATGGTTATGTAATCACTAGCCTTATGGAGCGCGTCCTGGATTGTCCGTGGTTTCTCGAGAGTTATCCATTTGCGGAATTTTGATTTGAACCAGAGCGATTTCCTTAACGCGTCGATGGCGGCTTTGTCGCTAATTCCGCTAACCCTAGCCATGACGAGTTTGAATCTACTCATGAAATCGTGGAGAGATTCGTCCTCCTTCTGCGCCAAGCTCCAGAGGTCGGCGTAGGAAGTTTCCGGGTTAATGAACATCGAGTATTGCTTCAGGAATTCCAAAGCGAGTCGGCGGAAACTTCCGATCGAATTTCGTCTAAGTTTAGCGAACCATTCGAGCGATGCTCCTTCTAAGTTTTCGATGAAGAGACGGCAGTAGCCTGCGTCCTTTTCGTGGTCCTTGAGTTTGGCTCGTCCCATGGTGATCCGGAATGCCTGTAGGTGCGCTTTGGGATCAGACATCCCGACGTAAGTCGGCACCTTAAGTTTTCCAGGATCGGGCAGCTTGACCTCGGTGCTGCGAGCCGTTAAGGGCGTTTTCCAAGACTCGTACAGTTGCCGAACGATTTCGGGTGCGGCGCTGGTAGCGTGATGAATCTGAGATTTCACCGCTTTTACTGCTGCGGCCGTTTTAGTAATGTATTCGCGGAGATCGCGAATCTCGGTCAGATTGCCAGCAGTTTTCCGACTTAGTCATCGTTTGCTGCGAGTAACCGGAGATCGCTCTTCGGCAGTTTTTGTGTAGCGCGCGAAGTCGATTTCCTCCTCGTCTCCGGTGAGAGAATGCTCGGGAGAAGACTCCGGTGGAGGACTGCAGGTTTTTCTTCTTCTGGTGTGGACGTCAGCGTCTTTGTCTGATGAATCGGCTTGGTCGCTTGTTTCCATGTTGACCCTTTCGATGCCGTCGCCCTCGGTCTCCATTTCGTGGGCAGGAGGTTTTTCCGATTCGTTCAGCGTCGCGTCAGGGTTATCTTTTCCGGAACCCTTTTCCGGTAAGTTACCCTCGGTTCTGGGACTATCTGTAGGAGCGCCGAAATCGAGCCTCCTTCCACGGATCTTAGTAGTTCTGTGGGGGCGAATTGCTCTGGTTGTCGCAGTTAGGGTCTCAACCCGTTTTGCGAGCGAACCGATGAGGTTTTCCTGCTCTTCCGATTATTTGTTAAACTCGGAAAGCATCTTTTCGATGGTCTCGGCGTTAGCGTTTGTAGCGTTGGCCGCGGACGCATCTTGTGGTGGTGGTGTTTTATCAACGTTTTCGCGTTTGTTGCGAGTTTGGTTGTCACCAGTCATCGTTTCTTCGTTGGACATGTTGCGGCTTCGGTGTAAGATAGATCCGACCCCCCCTCCTTCTAGCGCCAAACTTTGGGAACCGAAATAACCATACTGTCAATAAATCGTAAATAAGGAAACTTCGGGTAAACCCTAAGTTTCCAGAGGAACCGGCTATCTGCATAACCGCACAACGATAATTAAGAAAACGATGAACTTAAAGTTAAAGTACGAATGAACGAAATTGAGAGCAAGAAGGTTTTTATTCCGAATCGGTGTAAGAACTGCTACAACGAGAGTGGCCTTAGCAACGGAAATATTCCTAAATGCTAAATTTGGTGGTGAAATCTCTGAAAATCGTGTCCCAGCTTCTGTCCTATGCCTCTTGCTTATATACTCCCTCTTCGGCGGTTTTAGTCTTTCCATTTCGCCCGAATTCGAGTTTATTGGGAATCTTCCATTTCTCTTGATCCTTCCTTTTCTCCCGCGGAAATCTTCTATTTATCTTCAGTCTTTCCTTTTGTCTTCAAACTTGACATTTATCTTTCTTCTGTGAGTAAACCATCAAAACGTTATCGTGTCTTCGGGTTTGATTTCGTTAATATCGCGAGATGGGTTTTTATCGTGTTTTAGGACCTTTTGGCCCTTTTCAGTAAAATCCGTTTTACGACTTTATACGAGATCGTTTCCGGATCCGATGCCGTTTTTAGTAAATTCCCCGAGTTAATCGTAAAGTTTAGCTACGTTCGTTTCTTGGTTATCCGTTGCCGTTTTTTACAATTTTCTCGACGTTTTTTATGATTTTAACGAAAAATATAGAATAAATCGTATAGTTTAGGCAATGTTCGGTGTTTCGTTTAACCGTTGCCGTTTTATACGATTTCCTCGAGTTCTTTCAGAGAAAACAAAGTTTTACGGTTTTTATCGTAAAACTCGAACGATAGGTCGGATCGAGACGAAACGAGAGACATTTTGACTATGGTTCGGAGCAAGACTGTTGGTGTCAAAAACCGTAATCTCGAAATCAATGTCTACGATAACTTCTGGAATCATTACTTTCCGCAAAAGTTATTTATTAAAACGAAGAGTCGTTTTATAAAACTCGAAGAATCGTTTTATAAAACTCGAGAAATCATTTTATAAAACTCGAAGAATCGTTTTATAAAACTCGAGAATCGTTTTATAAAACTCGAAGAATCGTTTTATAAAACTCGAAGAATTGTTATACGAAACCGCAAAAAACCGAAATAGCCGTAAAACGCGAACTAGTCACGACTAGTTTGCCCATGGGCGAACTAAGAGGCACTCGACTAGTTCTTCTATTGGCGAACTAAGCTGGCCTAGCTTAGTTCGCCAATAGGCAATCTAAGAGGCACTCGACTAGTTCGCCGATGGGCGAACTAGAGATTTCTCGGATATCCCGCGCCTCGATCTCCCGCATTCCCGACTCGAAACTTACGACACGGTCACGTTCTGAACCACGACCGAAATATCTCACGTTCCATCTCGATCCGACTTATCGTTCGATTTTTACGATAAAAACCGTAAAACTTCGCTTTCTCGATAAAAAACTCAAAGAAATCGTATAAAACGGCAACAGTTAAACGAAACACCGAACATTGCCTAAATTATACGATTTATTCGAGATTTCTTGTTGAAATCATAAAAAAACGCGTTTTTAATAAAAAACGCGTTTTTAATAAAAAACGTAGAGTAAATCGTAAAAAACGTATTTTAATAAAGAAGTCGGGTAAATCATAAAACCTTACGATTAACTCGAGGAATTTATTAAAAACGATGCCAGATCAGAAAACGATCCCGTAAAAGTCGGAAAACTGATTTATCGCGGAACGGTCCGGAAGGACCTAAAACGCGATAAAAACCCATCTCGCGATCTTAACGGAATCTAACCCGAAGATTCGATAACGTTTTGACGGTTTATTCGCAGAAGGAAAAATAAAAGGCAAGTTTGAAGATAAATAGAATATTTCTGCGGAAGAAAAGGAAGGATCGAGAAAAATGGAAGATTCCAGAAATACACAAATCCGGCAAAATGTAAAGATCGAACCATCAAGGCAAGGAGTATATAAACCAGAGGCGTAGAGCAGAAGAGGGGGACGAAAATCAGACCAAAAAAGACGGCTGTTAGCTTAGGAATTTAGGACTTAGCGTTTAGAATAGCAATCTAGATCCTTAAAACGTTTCGACGTCTAAGTTCTTCAATTCTTCTTGTAACAGTTGTCGATTCTTCATTTAATAAAAGTGTTCATACAAGTTCTTATTTCTCTGTTCTTCATTGTTCATCCATATTCTTTTAAATTCGTTTGTTTTAGTGATTTCCGCAGAGATCCAGGACCTCGGGAAAATTAGGGTTTCATCCTAAGTTTCCATATTTGACGGAAAATCGACAGTGTGGATTTCGGTTCCCACAGTTTGGCGCTAGAAGGAGGGGGGTCGGCTTCTCTTACACAATAATCGCTAAAACGAACGAGAAATAACATGCCTAATCTGAACGGCGACGTCATCTCATTCGAGAAAAGAGCAACGATCGATTCGGTCAAACATCTCAACGACCTTCTCGTTATTGAGCTGACTATTCAGAATATGGATGTCGCGAGGATATTAGTCGATACCGGAAGCTCGGCTGATATCATCTTCAAAAATACTCTCGAGAGAATGCAAATCGATCTGTCTGAAATCGCGGAAAACGTAAGCCCGCTAGTAGGACTCTCGGGAGAAATCACTATGACCCTCGGAACGATCAACTTGGCAGTTCGCGCCGGGAGCATAATGAAAAACGTCGAATTCGAAGTCGTCGACCGACCTATGTCTTACAACGCAATCGTAGGGACGCCATGGTTAAATTTGATGCAAGCGATTCCATCAACGTACCATATGTGTTTCAAGTTCCCGACTCCGAACATAATCGAGACTATATAGGGAAACTGACAAACTTCGCAGGTTTGCTACGCCGCGGATTTTAAAACGAAAAAATCTGCCGGTCGATATCTCTTCCAAAAATAAAAAGAAGTCGACGTCCCTCAACAACGCCCCAGAGCAAGATAAAACGGAACTCTTCTGGCAGTTGCGAGCGGCCGAGGCTTTGGAAGGTAACGCGAGCCACCCTGCGAACCCGTCATCTCGGTATGCATCGACGAGAATTTTCCAGAACGCTGTGTCGAAATCGGTGCGAACCTGAGCGAGACCTTAAAAGTCAAACTCCTGACATGTCTAAAACAAAACTCGAACACGTTCGCTGGGGCCGGAACGCCAGGGATCGACATAAACATCACATGTCATGAACTCAACGTTGACCCGACATCCAAACCCGTCAAACAAAAAAGACGAAAACTGGGGCCGGAACGCGCCGAAGCGGTCAACAGCGAAGTCGACAGACTCCTCAAAGTAGGATCGATCACGGAGTTCGGTATCCTGACTGGTTCGCCAATCTTGTTGTCGTAAAGAAAAAGAACGGAAAATGGCGAGTCTCCGTCGATTTCACCGATCTCAATAAGGCGTGTCCGAAAGATAGCTATCCGCTGCCGCACATTGATCGCTTAGTCGAGGCAACCGCGGGCAACAAACTCTTATCTTTCATGGACGCCTTCTCGGGATACAATCAGAGCATGATGAATCCCGACGATCGGGAGAAAACCGCATTCATAGCCGATCGCGGAACCTATTGCTATAAAGTGATGCCTTTAGGTCTAAAGAATGCTGGCGCAACTTACCAACGACTCGTCAACCGAATGTTCTCCGAACAACTCGGAAAAACAATGGAGGTATACATTGACGATATGCTCGTGAAATCACTCGAAGAGCAAGGCCATGTCGTACACCTCCAAGAATGTTTCGAGAGGCTCAATCTTCATAACGTGAAGTTGACCATAACATGAAGTATAACCGTTGCCGTTTTATATGATTTCTTCGAGTTCTTTATCAAGAAAGCGAAGTTTTACGGTTTTTATCGTAAAACTCGAACGATAGGTCGGATCGAGATGGAACGGGAGACGTTTCCGCCATGGTTCAGAATGCGACCGTGTCGAAAGACGTAAGTTTCGAATCGGGGATGCGGGAGATCGAGGCGCGGGATATCCGGGAAGTCTCTAGTTCGTCCAACGGCGAACTAAGCCGGCTGGCTTAGTTAGCCGGTGGGCAAACTAGTCGGGACGGGAGTAGTTCGCCGGTGGATGAACTAGTCGGGACGGGACTAGTTCGCCCATCGGCGAACTAGTCGAGCATCTCCTAGTTCGCCCATCGGCGAACTAAGCCGGCTCGGCTTAGCTCGCCTGTGGGCGAACTAGTCGTGACTAGTTCGCGTTTTACGGCTGTTTCGGTTTTTTTGCGGTTTCTTAAAACGATTCTTCGAGTTCTATAAAACGATTCTTCGAGTTTTATAAAACGATTCTCGAGTTTTATAAAACGATTCTCAAGTTTTATAAAACGATTCTTCGAGTTTTATAAAACGATTCTTCGAGTTTTATAAAACGATTCTTTGAGTTTTATAAAACGATTCTCGAGTTTTATAAAACGATTTTTCGAGTTTTATAAAACGATTCTTGAGTTTTTTAAAACGATTCTCAAGTTTTATAGAACGATTCTTCGAGTTTTATAAAACGATTCTTCGAGTCTTATAAAATGATTCTTCGAGTTTTATAAAAAGATTCTCGAGTTTTATAAAACGATTCTTCGAGTTTTATAAAACGATTCTTCGAGTTTTATAAAACGATTCTTGAGTTTTATTAAAACGACTTTCCGTTTTAATAAATGACTTTTGCGGAAAGTAATGATTCCAGAAGTTATCGTAGACGTTGATTTCGAGATTACGGTTTTTGACACCAACAGTTAGCCCCCCAGCCTGCAATTCCTTGAGGAAATTTTGCGGGCGGATGAAGTTAGTTTTTAAATCGGAATCTACGGCTAAGATTTTTCTCATTACGAGGAAGAGCTCTTTTTTTCTATAATTATTGGATCATTACTTCTCATATCTTCCACCTCTCAAGTTTCTCTCCAACTTCTCTCTAGAAAAATTTTAAGATGTCTTCTTCCCAAAGTGATCAACAAAACTGTGAGGTCCCATCCAATGACAACCCTACGGAACATCCGCAGGATGCTCGTATTTCTGAGTTTCTCTTGTTTCAAGACGAGATGGACCGTAGTGATGCTGAGGAAGATGCTGCGTCGGGCGACGTACCTTCGGTAGATCCATCCGTCCTTGCGAGAGAGGTCAAGGCTATTTTGGACGAAACGACCAATACGGTAGCGGATTCTTCGACGGGCACTACTATCAAACCGTCGGGTGCGCCTGCTGTTTCGCCCCTCCTTGCAGCCGAAAACGTTGCCACTTCTGGTGAGGTCGGAATAGCCGTAGCTCCCCCCACGGTGGAGTCGGTCGTGTCTCCGACCATGGGCGAACCGGTTGCGACTCTTACTGCTGTCAAATCAGTTACGACTCCTGCCGCAGTTGGACCAGCTGCAGCTCCTGCTGCGGCTGATCCAGTCATGATTCTAAGGCCTCCTGCTCCGGCAAAGAGGGTGATTGTCCTGGGAATTCCGGCGCTAAGCGCGGCGCTGTCTGCTTCAGCGAAAGTCCGTAAGAGAACTCGTCCGAAGCCTGATGTTCCCGCAAGAAAGAGAGCCGTGAAGGGTTCCGAGACCGGAGCTTCGTCTAGCAAGACACCGAGCTTGATGCCGATGTCGCAGCAGCGTACCAAGGTACAGGTTCGCAAACATACATTTTTAAGAATAAATTCGTAGCTGACCATCTTTCTTGGTTTTTCCAGTTTGTTTCGTTGATCGATGGGATGATCAAAGAGTGCGGGTCCGAAGTCGAGCGTTTAGCCAAGGAGCTAGTCGAGTCGCAGGAGAGGTCAGCTCAGCTCGAGGGAAAATTGAAGGTGATTGAAGACGTGCGTTCTGCGGAGGTGTCTCGACTCGAAGCTTAGATTAGCGATCTGGAGCGTGATCTCGTAAAGACCGCGGTTTCTCTGATCAAGGCGAAGGATGAAAAGAAATATAAGGCTTCAGAGCTGTGCAGGCTTCAGCGCAAGATGAAGAGTTTCGAGGAATCAGCTGTCCGTGTGACTGGAAGATCTATTCCTATCGAGGGAAGTGATTCCGATCCGACTCTTGCTGCCGATGACGTACCTCAGCCTGATGCGCACAAAGGTGACGACTCGGAGGTTGCTGTCGGGGGTGAAGGTAATGCGATGGATGAGGATGAGGCTCCGTGCGCGGAGAATGTTTGAAGTTGTAGTCTCTTACGAGACTTTTTAAAAATTAGATTTTTATGTATTTGGCCGAGCGCGGATTTTGTACTTGTTCGGGACTGGCCTTTTATGGCTTTGAATCCCTTGTTGACAACTTTTTATTTTTGTAATGGACAATCGGTTTTTATTTAAACCTTATGTTTTGAGTTGATATTGTGGGAGGTCCGCGAGTTGTCGTCTCGCATTCCTTTTTCCCTTAGTGTATCGCCTTGTTCGTTTGCTCGTTTTAGGATGTTTAGTAAATCGAGTGAGCGTTTAGATATAGACGAAGAGACATGCCTTTAGGATCTCGATTCATGCCTTGAGACGTTAGCGACCAGTGTGCTGGGTTTAGGGCAAGACCTAGGTTTACTTTCAGATTAAGGCTGTGCGATGACTAGTCGGCTTTCGTTTTGCCCGTTGCGATTTTAACCTGATTCCATACCGATTTAGAATCCGCGATAGGTTCTCCGCTTATACGATTCGTCTGGTTGGAACCGAACCAATTTCTAAGTTGCCCGGAAGTGCTGACCAAAAGTTTGGATTTCTTTTATAGCGCTATTACCCTTGTGTCGGGTGTTCGAGAGCTATCTCTGCGAGATAACTTATGTTTAAGACTGTTGCGAGTTCGTTGTAATCAACAACGAACTATTTTTAAGCGATAGATGTTTGCGTAGTTTGGGCCGTCGCGCAGAATATGTATGTTAAGAAGTTCTGCGTATTTTATAGTCGCGGACGGACTGTTTATTGTTTTTGAAGAGGAACGTTTTTCCGAACATTGCCGACGTCTCGCTATATTCAGAATTTAGTTTTTTCTTTCGATGCGTTTGCCGAAATTTTTTGAGAAATTTCGAGTTTTGAAATTTTGGGAGTATACAAGTATACGTATACTCATCTACTCTCCCCCCTTTTGAACGAGGGGGACAGCTGGTCTTGTCTTGAGACAAGATGCCTACGTACCCTTTCGAGGGGATCAAGCTGTCTCGTAGTTCAGTGTTCTGCGGGCGCGCCGTCTAATGAGAGTAGTTTTTGAGGTGCATCGCTTTTCAGGATCTGGGAATTGTGATGCCCTGCATGTTTGCAATTTCGTATGCTCCGGGTCTGACTACTTTTATGACCTTGTACGGTCCTTCCCAGTTGCTCCTAGTTTACCGGCGTTTTGTTCTGCGGTGTTCTGGAAGACTTTTCGTAAGACTAGCTCGCCTTCGTGAAATCTGCGGTTACGTACGTTTGCGTTATAGTACTTTGCGGCCGCTTGCTGATAATTTTGGATTCGAACGAGTGCCTGATCCCGCCGTTCGTTTATAAGGTCGAGTTCGTCGAGAAGGATTAGGTTGTTTGCCTCTTCTCTTTCTGGGAGCAGTCTTCTACGTACTCCTGGGAATCCGACTTCCGCGGGAATCATGCATTCTGTCCCGTACACGAGAGCAAAAGGAGTTTCGCCCGTTGCTCGCATCGGGGTTGTGCGGTGCGACCATAAAACTCCTTCGAGTTCTTCGGCCCACTTTCCCTTTTTGGCGTCGAGGCGATTTTTGAGGCCGTCGAGGATAGTTTTATTAATAGTCTCGGCTTGTCCGTTGCCTTGAGGATATCTTGGAGTCGATTTGGTTAATCTTATTTTCCATTTTTCGCAAAAGGCTTCGAATCTAGCCGAGATAAATTGGGATCCATTATCCATCACGAATTTGTATGGTACTCCGTGTCTACAGACTATGTTCCTCCATACGAAACTTTCTACCTGGGCGTCTTTGATGCTTGCGTAAGAGTCGGCTTTGACCCATTTAGAGAAGAAATCGGTCAGAACAAGAAGGAAGCGTTTTTGTTTTGACGCGTGCATTGGCCCGACTATATCCATTGACCACCGCATGAACTGGTACGGTGCCGAGATAGATGAAAGGATCTCGGCAGGTTGATGAATTGTCGGAGCATGCCGCTGGCATTTCTCGCATTTGCGCGAAAAATCTTCGCAATCTTTTACCATCGTTGGCCAGAAATATCCGTGGCGCTTGATTTTATTGCGAGGGATCTTCCGCCAGAATGGTTTCCCGAAGATCCGGAGTGCACTTCCTGCATAACCCGCCGTGCTTTCTCCCCTTGCACGGAAGTCATCAGTGGTCCGGAGAACCTCCATTTGTAAAGTTCTCTGTCCATCACGCATACCGCGCGGCCTGGGCTTTTATCTTTCGGGCCGCCCATTTTTCCGGTGGAAGTTCTCTGTTGGTTATGTATGTGAGAATCGTTTCCATCCACGGACGATTGAATCCGTAATCGGACTGATCTTCGGCAGGGTGGCTCTCCTCCATATCGTCCTCTGGTTCGTTGATCAGATTTACGATTATGGGCGGTCCAATGCTAGGGTGTTCGATGAATTCAACGTGAATTACCCTGCTCATACCAGGATCCGAGCTGGATGCTAGGGCGGCCAAGGCGTCTGCCTGGGCGTTTTCCGCTCGAGGGATTCTAGTCAAGGCGAATTGATCAAACTTCTGGGCTAGGTTTTTTACCAAGATCAGATATGCTTCCATTCTTTCGTCACTTGCTTCGTATTCTCCGCTGAATTGACTAGCCACTAGCTGGGAGTCGCAGTACGCGTGAAGATTACGAATCTTTAATCCGTGAGCTAGTCGTAGTCCCGCGATCAGGGCCTCATATTCGGCCTCGTTGTTCGAAGCGTGGAAAATTAATTGGAATGACTGTTCCAATACTTCTCCCGTCGGGGATGCAAGTCGGATGCTAATCCAAGAACGAACCGTGTTTGGACGAGGATCCATCAACGTATAAGATCCAGGTCGAGTTCGGCTCTCGGTTGGACGTGCTTCCCGTCGGGAGTTCCACTATGAAGTCTGCGAGTACTTGTGATTTCGCGCAAGTCTTTGCCGCGATATTCAATATCGTACTCGCTCAGCTCGATCGCCCACTTTGCTAATCTTCCCGATTGGCTGGGACAGTGCAAAATGGTGCGGAGAGGGAATGAAGTGGGCACGACGATGGTGTGACATTGGAAATACGGTCTAAGTTTTCTTGCGGACATGACCACGGCCAGAGCCAATTTCTCCATCATCGGGTATCGCGTCTCTGCGTCCAGTAGTGTCTTACTTATGTAGAAGATTGGCTTTTGTTCGCCGCGTTCTTCCCGGATAAGGACGCCACTTACGGCGGTCGTCGATACCGCAATATAGAGGAATAATTGTTCTCCTTCTACGGGTTTCACGAGTACTGGCGGGGTAGCTAGGTAACGTTTCAGCTGTTGGAAAGCTTTCTCGCATTCTTCTGACCATTCGAACTTTTTGTTTCCCTTCAATGTCTCGTAGAGATAAAACGGTTAAGTGCTGCGACCCTGGTTTAAAACGCTAAGTCCTAAATTCCTAAGCTAGCAGCCGTCTTTTTAGGTCTGATTTTCGTCCCTCCCTTCTGCCCTACGCCTCTGGTTTATATACTTCTTGCCTTGACGGTTCGATCCTTCCATTTCGCCCGGATTTGATTACATCGGGAATCTTCCATTTTTCTTGATCCTTCCTTTTCTTCCACGGAAATCTTCTATTTTTCTCCAAACCTTCCTTTTATTTTCAAACTTGACATTTATTTTCCTCCTCCGAGTAAACCGTCAAAACGTTATCGAATCTGCGGGTTAGATTCTATTAAGATCGCGAGATAAGCTTTTATCGCGTTTTAGGTCCTTCCGGGCCGTTTTGTGATAAATCCATTTTCTGACTTTTTACGGGATCGTTTCCTGATCTGATGACGTTTTTAATAAATTCCTTGAATTAATCGTAAGGTTTTACGATTTACTCGACTTCTTATTAAAAAAATACGTTTTTTACGACTTACTCGGCGTTTTTATTAAAAACGCGTGTTTTATGATTTCAACGAGAAATCTCGAATAAATCGTATGGTTTAGGCAATGTTCGGTGTTTCGTTTAACCGTTGCCGTTTTAAACGATATCTTCGAGTTCTTTATCGAGAAAGCGAAGTTTTACGGTTTTTATCGTAAAACTCGAACGATAGGTCGGATCAAGATGGAACGGGAGACGTTTCGGCCATGGTTCAGAATGTGACCGTGTCGAAAGACGTAAGTTTTGAATCGGGCATGCAGGAGATCGAGGCGCGGGATATCCGGGAAGTCTCTAGTTCGTCCAACGGCAAACTAAGCCGGCTGGCTTAGTTCGCCGGTGGGCGAACTAGTCGGGACGAGACTAGTTCGCCGGTGGGCGAACTAGTCGGGACGGGACTAGTTCGCCGGTGGGCGAACTAGTCGGGACGGGACTAGTTTGCCGGTGGCGAACTAAGCCGGGCCGGCTTAGTTCGCCCATCGGCGAACAAGTCAAGCATCTCCTAGTTCGCCCATCGGCGAACTAGTCGTGACTAGTTCGCGTTTTACGGCTGTTTCGGTTTTTTGCGGTTTCGTAAAATTATTCTTCGAGTTCTATAAAACGATTCTTCGAGTTTTATAAAACGATTCTCGAGTTTTATAAAATGATTCTTCAAGTTTTATAAAACGATTCTTCGAGTTCTATAAAATGATTCTCGAGTTTTATAAAACAATTCTTCGAGTTTTATAAAACGATTCTCGAGTTTTATAGAACGATTCTTCGAATTTTATAAAAAGATTCTCCGAGTTTTATAAAACGATTCTTCGAGTTTTATAAAACGATTCTCGAGTTTTATAAAACGATTCTTCGAGTTTTATAAAACGATTCTTCGATTTTTATAAAACGATTCTCGAGTTTTATAAAACGATTCTTGAGTTTTATTAAAACGACTTTTCGTTTTAATAAATGACTTTTGCGGAAAGTAATGATTCCAGAATTTATCGTAGACGTTGATTTCGAGATTACGGTTCTTGACACCAACAGTTAGCCCCCCAGCCTGCAATTCCTTGAGGAAATTTTGCGGGCGGATGGAGTTAGTTTTTTTATCGGAATCTACGACTAAGATTTGTCTCATTACGAGGAAGAGCTCTTTTTTTCTATAAGTATTGGATCATTACTTCTCATATCGTCCACCTCTCAAGTTTCTCTCCAACTTCTATCTAAAAAAATTTTAAGATGTCTTCTTCCCAAGGTGATCAACAAAACTGTGAGGTCCCATCCAATGACAACCCTACGGAACATCCGCATGATGCTCGTATTTCTGAGTTTCTCTTGTTTCAAGACGAGATGGACCATAGCGATGCTGAGGAAGATGCTGCGTCGGGCGACGTACCTTCGGTAGATCCATCCGTCCTTGCGAGAGAGGTCAAGGCTATTTTGGAAGAAACGACCGATACGGTAGCGGATTCTTCGACGGGCACTACTATCGAACCGTCGGGTGCGCCTGCAGTTTCGCCCCTCCTTGCAGCCGAAAACGTTGCCACTTCTGGTGAGGTCGGAATAGCCGTAGCTCCCCCCCACGGTGGAGTCGGTCGTGTCTCCGACCATGGGCGAATCGGTTCCGACTCTTGCTGCCGAAGACGTACCTCAGCCTGATGCGCACAAAGGTGACGACTCGGAGGTTGCTGTCGGGGGTGAAGGTAATGCGATGGATGAGGATGAGGCTCCGTGCGCGGAGAATGTTTGAAGTTGTAGTCTCTTACGAGACTTTTTAAAAATTAGATTTTTATGTATTTGGCCGAGCGCGGCTTTTGTACTTGTTCGGGACTGGCCTTTTATGGCTTTGAATCCCTTGTTGCTTCGGCAACTTTTTATTTTCGTAATGGACAATCGGTTTTTATTTAAACCTTCTGTTTTGAGTTGATATTGCGGGAGGTCTGCGAGTTGTCGTCTCGCATTCCTTTTTCCCTTAGTGTATCGCCTTGTTCGTTTGCCCGTTTTAGGATGTTTAGTAAATTGAGTGAGCGTTTAGATATAGACGAAGAGACATGCCTTTAGGATCTCGATTCATGCCTTGAGACGTTAGCGACCAGTGTGTTGGGTTTAGGGCAAGACCTAGGTTTACTTTCGGATTAAGGCTGTGCGATGACTAGTCTGATTTTGTTTTTCCCGTTGCGATTTTAACCTGATTCCATACCGATTTAGAATCCGCGATAGGTTCTCGGCTTATACGATTCGTCTGGTTGGAACCGAGCATCTCACCGGGAACAATTTCTAAGTTTCCCGGAAGTGCTGACCAAAAGTTTGGATTTCTTTTATAGCGCTATTACCCTTGTGTCGGGTGTTCGAGAGCTATCTCTGCGAGATAAC
>CAKOAT010221155.1:0-30589 GCA_932364175.1 Eruca vesicaria subsp. sativa | reverse complement strand
CTAGTCACCATTTATCCAGATCCTTACAAAAACTAACCCAAAAATACAATTTCCAGAAAAGGAAAGACTTGGGTTTGAGTCCAATACAAAATACTTATTGAGTATTTTTTATTGGACCTATAGATATCGGTTTGGGTTCGTATTTTCATAAGATCTAATCGGGTATATCGATATTTCAAATATACTTTTGGGTATTACACAAATATTTTTAAAATTGTAGTTCATGTTTTTGGTTACAGTTTCGGTTAAAATCTCAAATTCTGAAAATATATATTTTGGGTATTTGGGTAAAGTTTTGGGTCTTTTTATGTTCCACGAGTCAAATTACCAACAAATTTTTATTTGGATATTTTTAGGTATTTTTGGATTTTCAGATACTTTTTTTCAAATTTTCAAGTATTTTTTTTTTGGATTTTGGGTATGTTTGGATTTTGAGTACAAATTTACTTAGAATCTTTCTGAGTTCTAAATACCTGAACCGATCGATATTGTCTATGCACCAAAAAAATTCATATATTTTACAGGTATTTTTAATTATGGATCCAAATCAACATGGATCCAAAAGAACCAATCCGAACTGAAAAATTTTAATACCTAATTTGATCCAACTGTATACAATTCAAAAGGAACTGACATGAAATCAATCGGCAGATCTGAATGTCCAAATCTAGTTTTAACGGAACCAAAATCTTGATAGTTAAATTTCCAAAAAGGGTGAAGTGCACTTAAAAGATGAGTTCCTGATTAAGGTGTTCATAAGTTCCAGTATTTTTTTTTGATATCAGGTAAAGATAGCTTAGTAAAATAGATGGCTGTAATAGTTCAAGCAAATGTAAACTATACTCGTATAGTGTATTGTCTGATTTTGTAACTGGCGTTAATTATCACAATTTGTAACATTGATGAAATTTTTTATATAAACATTGGTCTGTATAGTTGGTGGTTTATGAGTTTTACCCCGCTGATTCTTTCATGATATGTGATTATGTGGTTGACCAATCAAACTTAATTGATTCAGAACTATACAATACATGTCTTTATTTTTGTCTACATATGTATATTTTACTGTTTTGTGTATATGTAATAAAATGATACTAAAAGATAAGTCGTGTGTAGTCCACATATCTTAAACATGAGATGAGCAAAATACAAAATCAGCGGGAAAATCTCTTATCGTAACTTATTAACCACTAACAACACGCCACATCATCACCACGAGACCTCTTCTCTTATCTTACTCTCCATAAACTTAATCTATTTGTCTTCTCCCACTCTACAGAATCTTAAGCTCATCTCTCCTCTTCTCTCTAAGAACTTAGAAATCCTAAGAGCCATGTTGCTCACGATCCCGACGAACCTCGTCCTCAACAAGTCTATCACTCAATTTGTACCTAAATCCACCGCGAGATTCGTCTACTCTGATGACAAATCCACGGCGCAGCAACAACAGTCCATGAAGGCATTCTCCGCTGCGGTTGCCTCTCTTCCATCCTCCTCTCAGCTCAGATGCTAGGCGTCGCTGATATCTCGGGATTAACCCCTTGCAAGGAGTCGAAACAGTTCGCCAAGAGGGACAAACAACAGATCAAGAAACTCCAATCATCTCTTAAGCTCTACGCTCCTGAAAGTGACCCTGCTCTTGCTCTCAACGCTCAGATCGAGAAGACTAAGCGCAGGTCCGTTATTACTATCATTGAATATTGAGGTGCTGTTCGTTTGCTCATCCAAGTGATCCATCTGGATGAAGATGAAAATTAATGTTCATTTTGTACATTAGAATGCTACATCCAGATGGATCACCCAACTGAATTTCTTAAAACTCATCTCAAATTCTCACCCAAATGAGGGTGAGTCTTGATGATGCATCTGGATGCAGATGCATCTAGTTCAGTCCAAAATAATAAATGACAAAAATAACCTTTTAAAATAAATATAATTTTTCAAACCAAAAATACTAAATCTTTTTGCAATTATATTTTTCCGTTAAAACCAAAAAATGATTTTTTCGCCAAAACCATAAAAACTGAAAAATGTATTTCCACCAAAATTGCAAAAATACACTTTCCCGCAAAAACCACAAAATACATATTCCTGCCAGAACCGCCAAAATACATATTCCCGCTAAAACCGCAAAAATACATATTCCCGCTAAAACTGTAAAAACGCATTTTCCCGCCAAAACCGCAAAACGCATTTTCCCGCCGAAACGCATTTCCCGCCAAAAACACCTAAAACACGTTTTCTCGCCAAAACTATAAAAACGCATTTTCCTGCCAAAACCACAAAAACGCATTTTCACGCCAAAACCGTAAAATGTGTTTTCTCGCTAAAACCGTAAAAACGCGTTTTCCCGTCAAAACCGCAAAAAACGCGTTTTCCCGCAAAACCATAAAAACGTATTTTCTACCAAAACCGCAAAACACATTTTCCTGTCAAAACGCGTTTCCCGCCAAAAACGCATTTTCTACCAAAACCGTAAAAGTAATTTTTCTGCCAAAACCGCAAAAACGCGTTTTCAAAAACCGCAAAAACACGTTTTCCCGTCAAACCCACAAAAACGTATTTTCCTGCCAAAACCGCAAAAACGCATTTTCTACCAAAACCGTAAAAAGCATTTTCCCGCCAAAACCGCAAAAACCCATTTTCCCGCAAAAACCGCAAAAACACGTTTTCCCGTCTAAACCATAAAAACGTATTTTCCCGTCAAAACCGCAAAAACGCATTTTCCCGCAAAAACCGCAAAAACACGTTTTCCCGTCAAAACCATAAAAACGTATTTTCCCGCCAAAACTGAAAAATGCATTTTCCCGCAAAAACCGCAAAAACACGTTTTCCCGTCAAAACCATAAAAACGTATTTTCCCGCCAAAACCGCAAAAACGCATTTTCCCGCAAAAACCGCAAAACACGTTTTCCCGTCAAAACCATAAAAACGTATTTTCCCGCCAATACCGGAAAAACGCATTTTTGTGTCAAAATCGTAAACGTTAATTTTTCCAACAAAACTGGAAAAACACATTTTTCATCAAAATCGTAAAATTCCCGCCAAAAATGTAAACACAAATTTATTTTATTCATTTTATTAACAAATTCATTTGGATGCAGATGCAAGTTAAAAACAAACAAACGAACATAGTTACATTCAGATGATTCATCAAGATGTATAGACGAAATAGAGAAACGAACAACATCCAGATGCTCCATCTGGATAAGGCATCTGGATGGATCATCTGGATGCATCTTTCAGATGTACAAACGAACAGGGCCTGAGTAGCTTTATGATTTCGTAACTGAGAACTTATTGAATAGAGTTGTGGAGTTTGTTTTCTTTCTGATTTCTTGAAAACTGTTTGTTGTTAGGTTCGACAACTACGGCAAGTACGGGCTCCTATGCGGCGCAGACGGGCTACAACACTTTATAGTGAACGGTGACCAGCGGCATTGGGGAGAGTTCATAACTCCGGGACTTCTCTTCCTCTACATTGCTGGATGGATCGGGTGGGTCGGAAGAAGCTACTTGATAGCCATCAGTGATGAGAAGAAACCAGCGATGAAAGAGATCATTATCGATGTTCCATTGGCTAGTCGTCTCATCTTCCGTGGTTTCATTTGGCCCGTTGCTGCTTACAGAGCGTTACTCAATGGTGATCTCATCGCTAAGGATGTCTAGAAACAAATCTGTATTTTGATCTTCTGTTTGCTTCTTTCTCTATCGCTCGTGTTTTCCATTGTATGTATTCAATTTCTTTCTTAAAAAGAAACATATGTATTCAATCTCTTGTTAACTTCTTGTCTCTGCAATATTGAAAATATTTTCTGATTTGGGTTCCGAAGATTATATGTTAAATGTTGAGAATCCTACAGTGAAATAAGAAGAAACCAAAAGTTACTGATAAAGAGATTGGTTTGACGCATGCTAATGAATTTGAATCGGACCTGTGACTCGTCCAAGTAGTCATTCATGGTTATTTGCTTCTCGGTTAGGTTCTTTGATTCTTCAGGTTTAGGATCCATTCGGATATAAAATTTGGTTTGGTTTCGATTTAGTTATTTTGGCTTCTAGTCGGATAACAAAGTTGGAAACTGACTAATATCCAAAGCAATTTGAATACCATTCAGTTCCGGTTGGTTCCAGTTTTTGACTAATTTAAATTCAATAGTCAGAAATTTTGATTTTTTTTCAGATACATATCAGATTTTTCAGGTTTTCAAATAAAATTTGGATAATTTTAAATATTTTGGAGAAATTATTCAGATAATTCTTTCTTTTTTGGACATTTCAGTTTCAAATAATATTTTAAAATTATTTGTTTACTATAAAACTAAATAGTTAATATTTATAAGTATATGAATTATATTATAGAAATTTAGGTATCTATTTAGTTCTCGATTCGGTTCTGGCTTGATTTCTTTGTTCGTTTCAACAAATATATGATACAGTTGGATAATTTATAGGAACCAATCCCAAAATAAACCTCATTTTCTGTTCGTTCTTTTTCAGAAATTAATGAGGCTCTAGCCAATGTAACCTTGTCCGTTGATTAATAATTATTTGATGGTACCTATTACCGAATGGGAGTTTATCCTAACCCTATTTGTGATGCACCTGAAAAATCTTTGACCGTTTGACGGTACCCAGTATACATCTAAACAACCATTTTATGTTCTATACTTCAACTAAGATAAGACTTGTACCTTACGCAGAGTAAATGTATGTAATTAAAATATAAAATTTTAGTATTGACAAATTTAAAATTTACATGATTGTTTTTATATGTATTTGAAATTTTAGAATTTTGAAAGTTGTATATAATTATCTATACGTAGGATCAGAAACAATTGTATTAGAAACATATATCAAAGCTTAAAATTTAATGGACCTGATTTCATATATCTTTTTACTTTTCAGTGTTCGAGTGATGGAAAATAAACGAAGTGTCATTGGGTTTGATTAGTAGAGTGTCAGCAAGTTCCCTAATACTCGATGTTGATCGTATTGCTCGATGTCGGTTGGAATTGTCCAAGCTTAAAAAAACTAATGACTGAAATTCAAAAACAAGGATAGTACGGTTGCAGATGGATTTGGACAAAGAGAGTTCAAAGCAATTTCCCATTTTTGGTATACTAAGGAGGTTAAGACAGGATTTGGCTACAGCATATAGGGAAGAGGAGATTTTTTGGAGACAAAAAAGCAGAGAAGAATAGCTAAGAGAAGGGGATAGAAACACAACATGTTTTCATAATGTGGTTAAGGGGAAAAAATTAGAAATAAAATTCTAATGCTAAAAGACATTTTTGGAAATGAGCATTATTCTGAAGGGTCTAAAGGACATATTGCTACTGAATATTTCAGAGAGTTGTTTACGAGCTCAAATCCAAGTGATCTGGAAACTTTGTTTGAGGGTTTTGAAAGCAGGGTTACCTCAGAGATGAACACAATGTTAACTAGAGAGGCATCTCTGGACGAAATCAAGAAAGCAGCCTTTGGTATTAAAAGTAGTAGTGCCCCTCGAGAAGATGGACTTACGGGTTTTTTTCTACCAAAAATACTGGCACATTGTGGGGAAGAAAATTATTGATGATGTTCAAGGTTTCTTTAAAACAGCAATCCTTCATGCTGGGTGGAACCATACACAGTTATTTTTACTACCAAAAATTTTACATCCTACGAATATGAAGGATATGCATCCCATTAGTCTTTGCAGTGTACACTAAAAGATCATTTCTCGTATTATATGTGATCGTTTGAAGGTGGTTTTGCCTACTATAATATCGGAGACTCAAGGGGCTTTCGTTGGAGGCAGGTTAATTACAAACAGTGTCACTATAGCGCATGAACTAGTACATGCGCTGCGGACTAATGATAAAATTGGTAAAGAATGCATGGCTATTAAGACATATATGTCAAAAGCCTACGATCGGGTGGAACGGAACTTCCTTGAAGTTTTACTAGAAAAAATGGGGTTTGACCGTAAATGGGTCGTCTGGATAATTTCATGCATTACTACTGTCACTTTCTCAGTGTTACTTAATGGACGATCTCATGGGTTTATTAAACCGAAAAGAGGAACGATAAGGGTTTTTAAGCCTTAGAGCAAATCAATGTAGTAAGATAAGTAGAGTGTCAATCCAATCCTGAGAGCTATTGAACAAAGAGAATGCAAGACATTGCTAAATTTAAATGCAATCAATGAGGGGTTTGTTTATAAGGTAACAAGTAACTAGCAATGTAAGTAAACAAGAGTAACTAAAGCTTTGTTTCAAGGAGATAAGAGAACTTATGGGTAAAGGTATTGACTTTGGGTGATCAAGTTACTATCTAGGATGAGGTTTCAAGCAATCATTCATATCCTATAGGTCTAGAAACAATCCTAAGCTAGTCCTTGGTCAAGGTAAAAGCTCATTGCTATTAATCTCTAAACACAAATGGTCATTGGTCTAAATCATTCAAGCTATCATTGAAAACAACTCTACTAACCATCTAAGCGTTCCTAACATGAAGTGTCCTTGGTTAAGTAAGCAAAAAGCATTATTACTTTGGTTCAAGCATTTCATCATACACCTTGTGGGAAGTAAACGCCTAATGATCTAGTTTAGAAGGATTAGGCCTAATCTAGCATTGGGAATAAGTAATAAGCATAGGAAAAGAGGGATCTAACACTAATCACCCTAGATCATCACTTAATCACCCTAATCACCTAACCCATAAGCTCAAAGAGAGTCTACTCACTAGTCTTCATGTTTAATCTTAAACCCATGATGGATGGAAGACTAATCATGTTAGAAGAAGAGATAAACTCAAATTACTCAAGAAACAAAGATTATATTAATCAAGAATTCAACTTTCCAATGTGTTTTTGAGAGAAAAGAAGATAAGTTCTAAACTTAGGTCTCCAATGTATTTATAGAAGCCTAAAAACGAGCATAAAAGTTGGGTCTTCTCGTCTGTAGCGACATGCTCGTAGCGACATGCTCTGGTCGTTACAGTGGTCGCTACAGACTCTCCGCTCTCTTCCTAGCGACATGCTCTGGTCGCTACAGCTCTGGTCGCTACAGGGTTGATATGCCTCCAGTAGATAGATCATAACTTCTTCAATACAGCTCCAAATGACTTGAAACCACTTCCATTAGAAAGATAACTCAATTTCTCACGTATTGCCAAAATATGAGCATCAAAAGATATCTTTAAGTTCTCCATCTATGTTCATATTTAACCCTTTTTTGGATCACAATGCTCCCAAACACCTCCATTCACTTCATGGCACACTCCAATACCTAATAAGGACATATGAATGAAATATGGACCTAAAGATGTCTAAACCTTAATCTATATGATGATTTATGTACAAAATGAAATACTAAAATTATGCAAATATGCCTCATATCAAGGAATACGTCAAGGAGATCATTTATCCCCTTTCCTTTTCATTCTATGTGTCGAAGCTTTAGTTCATTTTTTAAACAGAGCTGAATCACAAGGGAAAGTACATGGTATAAATTTAGCGATCGCTAAACCCTCGGTTCACCATTTGCTATTTGCTGATGATAGCTTGTTGTTGTGTGAAGCCTCTGTCAGGGATAGTGAAGAAATTTTGAAAAGTCTGAAACTTTATGGGATGCGTCTGGACAAATGATTAACCCTTTGAAGTCCTCCATCATTTTTGGGGAAAAAATACCAGATGAGATCAAACGGGATATAAAAGAAGTTGGGTATAGAGAAGGAAGGTGGTGAAGAGTCATATCTTGGACTTCTTGAGTGTTTTCAAGGTTCAAAAAAAGATCTTTTAAATTTCATCAAAGAAAAATTTAGAAGGAAGGTTACAAGGGTGGCACTCTAAAACTTTGTCGATGGGGGCCAATGAAGTTTTAATAAAATCGGTTGCTTTACCTCTCCCCTTATATGCAATGTCCGTGTTTAGGTTACCAAAAGGTCTTTGTGAACGAATTACAAGTGCGATTATAGAGTTTTGATGGAGTAGTGGGGACAAAAAGAGAAAGATCCCATGGGTTTCTTGGGAAAATTTGTTTAAACCCAAAGAACAGGGGGGTCTTGGGTTTCATGACATTGGTCGCTTTAATCAGGCTTTACTCGGGAAACAAGCTTGGCGAATTTGGAATAATCCGGCTTCTTTGGTTTCTCGAATTCTTAAAGGAAAATATTTCAAACATGGAAATTTCCTCGACTATGGAATGGGGACACGTCCATCGTATGCATGGAGGAGTATCATGCATGGTAGATAATTGCTCAAAAAGGGCTTGTATCGACATATTGGCAATGGGAAAGATAGTAAGGTTTGGGCTGAAAACTAGATTATTGACACCATTCCTCGGCCTCCAATGTACCGTGAGAATATTTCCATAAACTTACCGCTAAAAGCTTCAGACTTACTACTGCAGGGGTCAAATCAATGGGATATTAATTTGCTACATCAGACTTGTACGCCACAGGATATTCAAAGGATATTACTTCTGAAACCGTCACTGGTACTCGAAGATTCGATTAGATGGGGTTTCACACCAAATGGATCATATTCGACTCGGAGTGGGTATAAGTTGTTAGAGGATTTGGTGAATTTTGATCACCCTCAAGGACACTCTCTCACTTCTATTGAAAAACAATTATGGAGAGACTTGTGGAAGACCAAAGATCCACCAAAAATAAAACATTTTATGTGGCGTGCTCTATCTGGTGCGTTAGCTGTTAAACAACGTTTGAATACTCAGGTATTCCGATAGACCCAACATGGTATGTTTGTGGTAATGGTGTTGAGAGTATATGTCATGTTCTTTTTACATGTAGTAAAGCACGTGCCACATGTGATCAATCAAACTTTCCATTACCCTTAGGAGGTTTCTCTCGGAATTCCACCTTTTTAAATTTTGTGCACCTGATCAAGAAATGCTTTTGTTTTTGAAGGTAAGATTATTCCATCTTCATTTATTGCTAAGAAAGCCTATGAAGAAGAGTCAACATGGTTTGACACATTCTCAGGAACGAAGGATGGTGTGGGTGATGTCAATACGAAAATGGTTCGATGGAAAAAACCGCCCAATGGTCTCCTCAAATGTAATGTTGGTTCCTCATGGGTAAATTCAAATCACCTTAATGGTGTTTCATGGATTTTACGGGATGAAAATGAGGGTACAATCATGCATAACCGGCGAGCCTATTCCTATATGCACACAAAAACAAAGGCAGACTTGTGAACTCTTTTCTGGGCGGTTGAGTCTATGCATAATTTACACTTCTCAGATATTATTTTTGAGACTTCCTCGGAGAGCCTACATGACGTTTTCACAAAGCCTGATGAACACCATAACCTCAGCCTTATTCGCCACAATATCTGCTTTCTTCTGGCAAGGATAAACCTATGGAGTCTAGATCACGCTCTTCCTAAACGTAATGAAGCATCAGCGGCAATTGCGTTAAGCGTCACTCGTGATCGGCGTCACCAGTCGTACGTCGGCCGAAATGCTCCGGTGTGGCTACATCACTTACTCGCCATGGAGACTCAGAAAAAAGGAGTTTGGTGAGGTCCCTATCACTTTTGTTTGGTGTCTACTCACATCCCATTTTATCTCTTTTGTATTTTCATCTTGTATTATCTCGAATTATCCCACAGTGTTAAAAAAAAGAAGCAAGTTCCCTAATGTTTTCTTAAGAATCAGTTGGTAAAATACTTTCAATTTAATTATATAAAGTTGCAAAACTAATTTAATATAATTTATTTATTTATTTGTCTAATAATATTAGGAAATTATATTTATTACAAATTACTTAAAAATTGTTTTATTAAAAATTAAGTTAAAGTTTAAGTTGTTTTAAAAAAATATTTTAAGTTTTTCAAATACAAATAGACAATTTCAAATTAATTATGGTCATGATTTAACATAACCATAATGATTTAAAAAATTAAAATTTTTTAAAATTAACAAATTAAAAATTAACTCAGTTTTATATCATGTTTTAGAAATTCAAAAATTAATTATGGTTATGAGAAGTTTACGTTCACGTGTCAATCCTATTTATCTTCAATTTTTTCTCTTGTTGTGTCTTTTTTTTTGTTATTACTCGATATAAATATTGATTTTGAAGTTTATTCTCATTTCGTTTGTTTTTTTACCTGGAATTTAAAATATATTTTAGTTTTAAAATAATTAAAGAGTTACATACTTAGGTTAAGATCTGCACTTATGGACAATAAATATATATATTAAATAACCAAAAAATCAGTTACTATTATGTAATAAATTAGCGTATGCATATAAATTTATCTATCACTCTTGTTTATTCGCAATTAGAGTAAATAAATGAAAATAAGCAATCTTATATATTGTATATGATATATAATTAAATTTAAAGAATATAAACATAGTAATATAGCACACTTATAATATGGATATTTATTAAATGAGATTTCTACTAATATGATTTTATGATTATTTGCATATTTGTGTAACAAAACTTTACACCAACGAAATTTTTCTAATGTAAGATGTTTAGTAGTTTCAATAATTTATAATCATTTTTAAATAAAACAATGTCATATTTCAAAATTAAAATATTAAGTTTTCAATTTATGTTCAATGCAAATATCAAAACATAAGTATGTATTTTCATAAGATGAATAGTTTAATTTAAACGATATGAAATATATATAAACTAAACTTATTTCTTCATATGGTCTTATAATCATTATATTTTAATATAGAAAACATTAAAACCTTGATCATAAAAGTTTATGTGAGATTTTTAACAGTTTTAGTAATTTATAGTCATTTTTAAAAATTTGAAATACAACATACACAAAAAATAATCTAGATATTTTATTATGTGATTAATGTAATTGTGTAATTTATTTTAATAATAATGAAATAAACAAATAATAAAAAGTATACAGATTGTTATCAAATCCTTATTGTTTAAATACTAATTGTCATATATATATGAACATTCTCCAAAATGTTTGTTGGGGTCAAAATCAGTACGACGGAATCAATAGCCAAAACTCCCCGCGAAAATACAAAAGGAATAGTTTTATAAAACCCGAGGAGTCGTTTTATAAAACTCGAAGTCATTTATAAAACTCGCAGACCGTTTTATAAAACTCGAAGATCGTTTTATAAAACTCGAAGGTCGTTTTATAAAACTCGAAGCCGTTTTATAAAACTCGAGAAGCCGTTTTATAAAACTCAAAGATCGTTTTATAAAACTCGAGAAGCCGTTTTATAAAACGCGAAGATCATTTTATAAAACTTATAAGATCATTTTATAAAAATCGAGAAGCCGTTTTATAAAACTCAAAAATCGTTTTATAAAACTCGAGAAGCCGTTTTATAAAACTCGAAGATCGTTTTATAAAATTTAAAGATCGTTTTATAAAACTCGAGAAGCCGTTTTATAAAACTCAAAGATCGTTTTATAAAACTCGGGAAGCCGTTTTATAAAACTCGAAGATCGTTTTATAAAGCTTAAAGATCGTTTTATAAAACTCGAGAAGCCGTTTTATAAAATTCGAAGATCGTTTTGTAAAACTCAAAGGTCGTTTTATAAAACTCGGGAAGCCGTTTTATAAAAACTCGAAGATCGTTTTATAAAACTCGAGAAGCCGTTTTATAAAAACTCGAAGATCGTTTTATAAAACTCGAGAAGCCATTTTATAAAACTCGAAGAATCGTTTTATAAAACCCGAAGATCGTTTTATAAAACTCGAGAATCGTTTTACGAAACCGCAAAAAACCGAAACAGCCGTAAAACGCGAACTAGTCGTGACTAGTTCGCCGATGGGCGAACTAGGAGGCCCATGACTAGTTCGCCCACCGGCAAACTAAGCCAGCTCGGCTTAGTTCGCCGGTGGGCTAACTAGTCCCGTCCCGACTAGTTCGCCCACGGGCGAACTAAGTCTGCTCGGCTTAGTTCGCCGTTGGACGAACTAGAGACTTTCTGAATGTCCCGAGCCTCGATCTCCCGCAGCCCCGATTCGAAACTTATGTCTTTCGACACGGTCGCGTTCTGAATCACGGCCGAAACGTCTCCCGTTCCATCTCGATCCGACCTATTGTTCGAGTTTTACGATAAAAACCGTAAAACTTCGCTTTCTCGACAAAGAACTCGAGGAAATCGTATAAAACGGCAACGGTTAAACAAAACACCGAACATTGCCTAAACTACACGATTTATTCGAGATTTCTCGTTAAAATCGTAAAAAACATGTTTTTAATAAAAAAGTCGAGTAAATCGTAAAAAACGCGTTTTTAATAAAAACGTCGAGTAAATCGTAAAACCTTACGATTAGCTCGAGGAATTTACTAAAAACGGCATCAGATCAGAAAACGATCCCGTACAAAGTCGGAAAACGGATTTATCGCAGAACGACCTGGAAGGTCCTAAAACGCGATAAAAACCCATCTTGCGATCTTAACGGAATCTAACCCGAAGATACGATAACGTTTTGACGGTTTACTCGCAGAAGGAAAATAAATGTCAAGTTTGAAGATAAAAGGAAGGTTTGAAGAAAAATAGAAGATTTCCGCGGAAGAAAAGGAAGGATCGAGAAAAATGGAAAATTCCCGATATAGTCAAATCTGGGCGAAATAGAAAGACCGAATGGCGAAGGCGAGGAGTATATAAATAAGAGGTCTAGGGCAGAAGCAAGGGACACAATTTTCGGAGCTCTCACCACCAAAATTAGCAATTAGGAATATTTCTGTTTTCTGTTAGCGAGCTGCGTCTCAATTAGGGTTTTTCGATCTTAAGCTTTTCGGCCATTCTCTTTGTACCAGTTCTACGCAGATTCGGAATAAGAACCTCTTTGCTCTCAATTTTCGTTTATTCATTTAAAGTTTCTAAGTTTTTTGTTATCTTAATCTTCGTTGTGCGGTTCTGCAGATAGCCGGTTCCTCTGGAAACTTAGGGTTTTCCCGAAGTTTCCTTATTTACGATTATTTGACAGTAGGTGGATTTCGTTCCCATAATTTGGCGCTAGAAGGAGGGGGGGGGTCGGATTTATCTTACACCGAAGCCGCAACATGTCCAACAAAGAAACGATGACTGGTGACAACCAAACTCGCAACGAACGCGATAACGTTGAAACAACACCACCACAAGGAGCGTCTGCGGCCAACGCTACAAACGCTATCACCGAGACCCTCGAGAAGATGCTTTCCGAGTTTAACAAAAAATCGGAAGAGCAGGAAAAGCTCATCGGTTCGCTCGCGAAACGGGTAGAAACCCTAACCGCGAAAACCCGAGCAATTCGCCCCCGCGGAACTACTAAGATCCGCGGAAGAAGACTGGACTTTGGCGCTCCTACGGATCGTCCCAGAACCGAGCAGGGTAACTTACCGGAAAAGGATTTCGGAAAAGACAATCCTGACGCGACGCTGAACGAATCGGAGAAACCACCAACTCACGAATAGGAGACCGAGGGTGACGGCATCGAAAGGGTTAACCTGGAGACAAGCGACGAGGCCGATTCGACAGACGAAGACGCTGACGTCCATCCTAGGAGAAGAAAGACTCGAAGTCCTCTGCCGGAGTCTTCTCCCGAACGTTCTTTTACTGGAGACGAGGGGGAACTCGACTTCGCGCGATACGCAAAAACCGCCGAGGAGCGATCTCCGGTCACTCGCAGCAAACGCCGACAAGGTCAGAAAACTGCTGGCGGTCTGACCGAGATTCGCGATCTCTGCGAATATATCACTAAAACGGCCGCAGCGGTAAAAGCGGTGAAATCTCAGATTCACCACGCTACCAGCGCCGCACCCGAGATTGATCGGCTACTGTACGAGTCTCGGAAAACGCCCTTCACGGCCCGCATCACCGAGATCAAACTGCCCGATCCCAGAAAACTTAAGGTGCCGACTTACGACGGGACGTCCGATCCCAAAGCGCACCTACAAGCGTTCCAGATTACCATGGGACAATCCAAGCTCAAGGATCACGAAAAAGACGCACCTACAAGCTGGCTTAGTTCGCCGGTGGGCAAACTAGTCCCGTACCGACTAGTTCGCCCACGAGCGAACTAAGCCAGCTCGGCTTAGTTCGCCGTTGGACAAACTAGAGACTTCCTGGGTGTCCCGAGCCTCGATCTCCCGCATCCCCGATTCGAAACTTACGTCTTTCGACACGGTCGCGTTCTGAATCACGGCCGAAACGTCTCCCGTTCCATCTCGATCCGACTTATCGTTCGAGTTTTACGATAAAAACCGTAAAACTTCGCTTTCTCGACAAAGAACTCGAGGAAATCGTATAAAACGGAAACGTTTAAACAAAAGACCGAACATTGCCTAAACTATACGATATATTCGAGATTTCTCGTTAAAATCGTAAAATACGCGTTTTTAATTAAAAAGTCGAGTAAATAGTAAAAAGCGCGTTCCTAATAAAAACGTCGAGTAAATCGTAAAACCTTACGATTAGCTCGAGGAATTTACTAAAAACGGCATCAGATCAGGAAACGATCCCGTACAAAGTCGGAAAACGGATTTATCGCAGAACGGCCCGGAAGGTCTTAAAACGCGATAAAAACCCATCTTGCGATCTTAACGGAATCTAACCCGAAGATATGATAACGTTTTGACGGTTTACTCGCAGAAGGAAAATAAATGTCAAGTTTGAAGATAAAAGGAAGGTTTGAAGAAAAATAGAAGATTTCCGTGGAAGAAAAGGAAGGATCGAGAAAAATGGAAAATTCCCGATATAGTCAAATCTGGGCAAAATGGAAAGACCGAATGGCCAAGGCGAGGAGTATATAAATAAGAGGTCTAGGGCAGAAGCAAGGGACACGATTTTCAGAGCTCTCACCACCAAAATTAGCAAATAGGAATACTTCTGTTTTCTGTTAGCGAGCTGCGTCTCAATTAGGGTTTTTCGTTCTTAAGCTTTTCGGCCATTTTCTTTGTACCAGTTCTAAGCAGATTCGGAATAAGAACCTCTTTGCTCTCAATTTTCGTTTATTCATTTAAAGTTTCTAAGTTTTTTGTTATCTTAATCTTCGTTGTGCGGTTCTGCAGATAGCCGGTTCCTCTGGAAACTTAGGGTTTTCCCGAAGTTTCATTATTTACGATTATTTGACAGTAGGTGGATTTCGGTTCCCACAATGTTGAAATGAAAGGTTTTAATGTCATTAATAGAGTTTTTGTCTTTGTAGACCATGTTGAATATCTTAATGTTGTCCATGCAAAGCTACTTAATGATCAAATGGAAGGTTTTAATGTCACTAGTAGAGTTTTTGTCTTTGTAGACCATGTTGAAAGTCTTAATGTTGTCCATGCAAAGCTACTTAATGATATACTATGGATTTTATCCACTTTCATCCATGGTATATAATTGTTTTAATATCTAAATATTGTGTGTTTAGAGTCTATTTAGCATATTTATAGGTTCAAAAGTGATTTGAAAGAAAGTGATGTTTTTGAGCATTTTGGATATAAAAGGAGAATTCACCCGAGCTGATTATCGAGCAAACCAAGGGTCGACGATCAGAGTAAGTAATCAATCGATGCACACTTTGTGCCATCGATCAACAGCTAAGCACGCAGAAACCCAATTTGGTTCCAGCCGACTTCAAGTCCCAAAATTCACCAATTTACAAGTTTACCCCTGACAAGTTTTTACCTAATATTTATTGTTTTGTCAATTGTTTGAGGCCAAGTGTGCTTTCTTATTTTCTAATTTTCATACCTAAAAGATTAGTACGAGTTGGAGAAAAGATTCAAAACTTCTTCAAAACTTGATATTGGGACTCCATTATTATTACTTATCTATCTATGCAGTTTTCTTTATACCTTGTTGTTATGAATTGCTCAGCTATGTCTGAGTAGTTCTATTCTTAGGTTTAAGGTTTAAATAGATTATAAAGGATTAGCCTCAAATATAGAATTTCTAAGTTGTGATATTCATCAATAGAATGTTTTTAATGCTTCTAGAGTAGCAAACTAGAACCATGATTTTAGAATCATTAGGCGGCACAATGCAGCTGCTTAGTCTTTTATCTGCATAGATCCTTATTGAACTAGGATTGCTAGAATCACGTGAACAATGATCTAGGAACCCTAGTGAGTACTTTATCAACCTGCACGTAAACCTTGTTAGAAGTGCGTCGATCAATATTCCTATAGAATAATCAATCGACGGTGTGAAAAGTTTATCATTCGATATTCCTATAGAATCATCGATTGCCACTTTCTATTGATCAACAGAAGACAATTGAAATCATTAGATCTAGGCAATAAACGAATCTAGACATTCGACAACTGATCAATTTGTTCTCTAATTTGAGCTCTATAATATCATGCAAGCAACTGATTAGCATCTATATCTCTATAATCCTGATTACCTGAATAGAAACCCTAAGTCCAGCTTTTTCTCATATTGTTACAAAACCTCAATCAAACCTACCAAACAACTACCTTGTTCAACCTTGGAATTTACTTTTAAACATATTCAACTTAGCTTTGTAATTCTTATTAGATTTTTTGTGCCGACCCCTAGCTCTCTGTGGATTCGATCTCTAAGTACTACAATTGAACTTCTTATTTGAGAGTAAAGTCACTCCTTAGGGTAATTTTAGTGATATCAAATTTGGCGCCGTTGCCGGGGAGATTTGATCACCACTAGATTTAGTCTTATTAAGTCTAGGTTACTTCTTTAAACCATTTTTCTGACATAATTTTTTTTTCTTGTGTCTTTTCAGGTGCATGCCCAGCAGTACCAGAAGCAACAAGGAAAAATCACTGCTATTCTCAGAAGATCTTGCAAGCTTGGAACGTTCAATTCGCAAGGAAAAACGTTTCACATCGACCGACAACAGCACTAGTACGTTGATTGACATTCGCTTACCACCGTCAACCGAAACTACTTTTCCGTTGACCGACATTCTCCACACGACATCAGCTGATACATCTGTCCAGATATCGATTGATACTCAGCCACGAGATATGGTGGCGACACTGATTCTTATACAGGACGAGGATGGGAACCTGCATGGCCTAGAAAATCATCTGCGTAATGCAGGAGGTCAAAGGATAGATGCTCAGGAGACTGTAATCCCTGAGCCGGATATTGAAGCTGCAGAAGCTGCAGAACCTGTAAACGAGGCTGCTCGACCCAAAATGGTGACTGATTACAACTGCCCAGATCAGTTCTCTGCCAAACAGATCAGCTAGACACCCTCCAGCTATACGGAGAGGCGATTACGAGTTGAAGTCCCAATACTACATACTTGTGGGACAGACATCCTACTGTGGATTATCGCATGAGCATCCTATGGACCATCTAGAGAGGTTCGAGGATCTTATATATGCTATTAAAGTCAATGGAGTCCCTGAGGACCACTTATTCTACAAGCTCTTAAAGTACTCACTTACTAGAGAGGCTTCACATTGGGTTAAGCAGTTACAACCAGGATCGCTTACATCTTGGGCCGAAATCAAGAACACATTTTTGCATAACTTCATTGATGAGGCACGCGCTGAAGACTTCAGGAGAAAATTGCTACATTCACACATGAGCCTACATAATCATTTCGAAGCTCCTGGATCAGATTCAAGTCTTACCAAAGAGATTGTTCACATTACAGATTCAACACTTTCTTCAGAGGCATCACACTGCAGTATAAGATGGATTTGGACACAACCACTGAAAAAAATTTCAACACTAGGAATCCAGAAGAGGCTGGGAGACTCATTGAGAACTTGACTTCCAGCAATAGCACCAAGAACATTGACTTTGAGAAAAGAAATTATACCGCTATCCTTGGGAAGGAACAGATGGATGATGTGAAAACAAAATTAGACAAGTGTTCACAAGCTTCTTAAGAAGCAAGTTTGCTTTAGAGAAGATGCATATGCTGTAGATATAGAGGATAACAAAGCAGAGAAAGATGTGAACTTCATCAGTGGCACTGGATTTCAGAGATCTGGAAAACAATATGGAAAAAAAAATTTTAGGGAAGTGGAGAGAGGAGTTATTTTAACCAAAGTTCGCAGTACCAGAAACCCTAAAGAAACAATAATGGCAAGAGCTATGGAAGTTCTTCTTACCTTAATCCACGACCACAGACTCAAGAGAGCAAGATTGAAGCAATGCTTGATCAGGTTCTTGAAGGCTAGCCGAAGCAGACAGTGGATTTCAGTGGGATGTTGACTCTGTCTACAACAACCTGAACACAAAATTTGAAACCTTGAGCACTCATGTGAAGAAGCTGGAGATGCAAGTAGTTCAGACATGAGAAGTTGTTAAGAGGTAGGAGGCCTTAGCAAGGGGGATATGAGGTGAAGCAATGAAGCACCACGTGAATGGCATCATAGTTGATAATTTCTGGCAAGTGGTTGAGGATGAGAAGATTCAGGAAGGTGATTTTGAAGTCGAAAGCTCCATGAGTTTCGGCAGTTCACATTGGTGTCGATCGACGCCACACTCTGTTGGGGTCAAAATCGGTACGACGGAATTAATAGCCAAAACTCCCCGCAAAAATACAAAAGGAATAGTTTTATAAAACTCGAAAAGTCGTTTTATAAAACTCAAAGTCATTTATAAAACTCGCAGACCGTTTTATAAAATTCGAGAAGCCGTTTTATAAAACTCGAGAAATCGTTTTATAAGACTCGAAGATCGTCTTATAAAACTCGAGAATTGTCTTATAAAACTCGAGAATCGTTTTATAAAACTCGAGAATCGTTTTATAAAACTCGAGAAATCGTTTTATAAGACTCGAAGATCGTCGTATAAAACTCGAGAATTGTCTTATAAAACTCGAGAAATCGTTTTATAAAACTCGAAAATCGTTTTACGAAACCGCAAAAAAACCAAAACAGCCATAAAACGCGAACTAGTCACGACTATTTCGCCCACGGGCGAACTAGGAGGTACTCGACTAGTTCGCCTATTGGCGAACTAAGCTGGCCCGGCTTAGTTCGCCAATAGGCGAACTAGGAGGTGCTCGACTAGTTCGCCTATTGGCGAACTAAACTGGCCCGGCTTAGTTTGCCAATGGGTGAACTAGGAAGTGCTCGACTAGTTCGCCGATTGGCGAACTAAGCTGGCCCGGCTTAGTTCGCCAATAGGCGAACTTAGGAGGTGCTCGACTAGTTCGCCTATTGGCGAACTAAGCTGGCCCGGCTTAGTTCGCCAATGGGCGAACTAGAAGCTTCCTGGACGTCCCGAGCCTCGATCTCCCGCATTCCCGATTCGAAACTTACGTCTTTCGACACGGTCGCATTCTGAACCATGGCAGAAACATCTCCCGTTCCATCTCGATCCGACCTATCGTTCGAGTTTTACGGTAAAAACCGTAAAACTTTGCTTTCTCGATAAAAAACTCGAGGAAAATCGTATAAAACGGCGACGGTTGACGAAACACCGAACATTGCCTAAAACATACGATTTATTCGAGATTTCTCGTCGAAATCGTAAAAAACGCGTTTTTAATAAAAACGTCGAGTAAATCGTAAAAAAACGCGTTTTTAATTAAAAAGTCGAGTAAATCGTAAATCCTTACGATTAGCTCGAGGAATTTATTAAAAACGACATCAGATCAGGAAACGATCCCGTAAAAAGTCGGAAAACGGATTTATCGCAAAAACGGCCCGGAAGGGCCTAAAGCGCGATAAAAACCCATCTCGCGATCTTAACGGAATCTAACCCGCAGATTTGATAACGTTTTGACGGTTTACTCGCAGAAGAAGAATAAATGTCAAGCTTGAAGATAAAAGGCAAGTTCGAAGAAAAATAGAAGATTTCCGCGGAAGAAAAGGAAGGATCGAGAAAAATGGAAGATTCCCGATTTAGTCAAATCTGGGCGAAATGGAAAGACCGAATGGCCAAGGCGAGGAGTATATAAATAAGAGGTCTAGGGCAGAAGCTAGAGACACGAGTTTTCAGAGCTTTCACCACCAAACTTAGCATTTAGGCAATTTTCCGTTTTCGTTATCGAGCTGCGTCTCAACTAGGGTTTTAGTCTTAGATTGTTAGAACTAGAAATTTCGCCGACGGCTCACGCAGCTAAGGAAACTCTCGTTGTAACCGTTCTTACACGAATTCGGAATAAGAATCCTTCTTGCTCTCAATCTCGTTTTTCTTTTTATATCTTTCAATTTATTCATATTAATCGCGTTATTGGTTGCTTGTCGTTGCCTTTTGCAGAGATCCGGTTCCTCTGGAAAATTAGGTTTTTCCTAAGTTTCCTTATTTAACGGAAATCGACAGGTGTGAATTTCGGTTTCCACAGTTTTGCGCTAGAAGGAGGGGGGCTCGGATTACTCTTACTCATAGCCGCAAAACGCTTGACCAAAACGATGTCTGGATGTATGAAAGAGAAAGTCGCAACTCGCAAAAAGACGCTGGTAAAACAACTCCAGCAGCGACTGCTCCTACAGCCAACGCTTGCGCAAACGCTGTAGTACTCAACAAAATCGAAAACCTAATCGCAACTCTTCGCCACGGAAAGAGCAACAAAACAAGCTCACGATTTCTATCTCAGATCACTAAGGGCAACGATAAAATCTATCAAACCCCATAGTGTTTTTCTTATTTCCGAGTTGGACAAATCTCACCCGTTAAGCAAAAGACGTTTTCCGAGTACCTTTCGGAAAAATAAAACTTGCTCTCCCCGAAACCGCGGAACAAACCGTAACTTACTCGCGAAATAAATCCTAGGATACTCGCGGAAAACCCTAGGCTGTTCGCGGAAAAATCCTTAGGCGACTAGCGGAAAAACCGTAGGTTATTCGCGGCAAAACCCTAGGTTGTCCGCGGAAAAACCCAAGGTTACTCGCGGAAAAATCCTTAGGCGACTCGCGGAAAAACCGTAGGTTATTCGCGGCAAAACCCTAGGTTGTCCGCGGAAAAACCGTAGGTTATTCGCGGCAAAACACTAGGTTGTTCGCGGAAAAACCCTTGGTTACTCGCGTAGAAAGCCTTAGGTGACTCGCGGAAAAACCCTAGGTTGTTCACGGAAAAACCCTCGGTTACTCGCGTAGAAAGCCTTAGGTGACTCGCGGAAAAACTGTAGGTTATTCACGGCAAAACCCTAGGTTGTTCGCGGAAAAAACCCTAGGTTACTCGCGGAGAAAGCCCTAGGTTACTCGCGGAAAAACCCTAGGTTATTCGCGAAAAAACCCTAGGTTGCTCGCGGAAGAACCTTAGGCTACTCGCAGAATCGGGCAATACTATCCAGCCGAAAAGACGGTGAGTTGGCCAAGCAACCTAGCTTGCCATCTTGGCGAGCTGACCGGTTTTCCACCTCGTACCAGAGGCACTAACTTTTTCCCGAGGGTCCGCACAATCCAACTCATAGCTATGGTGAGTCGGACCGTACTCTAAACAATAATCGCATTGCTTTTCGTTTCATCTCAATCAAAGTTTTCGTTGAGGTTTTACCACGAAAACAAGATAGCTTGATGAATCGGGACTGTACTCGCCGACTCACCATTAGGCAAGTTGGACAAGCTCGATGGATCGAAACATCTCCATCTCGAATCTTGATCGTGACGCTTTTCGTTTCGTCTCAATCGGACTTTCCGTTGAGATTCTACGACGAAAACGAGTCAACTCGACGAATCGAGATCACCCGCGCCAAGCGTCTTAGCTCGCCGAACGTAGAGCTAGCTAGCTCGCCATACAGTGAGCTGCCCCAAGCGCCTGGCTCGCCCAAGAGACGCTGACTTCGCCCCAAGGGTTCTTACAATCCAGATCGCCAAACGATGAGCTGAAAGGGTTCACCCGACTTGCCTTACGTCGAGCTGAACCAATCCTCAAGTTCTCTCGAAGTCTTGATCGCGCTGATTCTCATTTCGTCTGAACCGGAATTTCCATTGGGATTTTACGATAAAACCGCAACGACTTGTTTCTTCGTATAAGTTCGAATCAATCGTCTAAAACGGCAACGGTTGACTTAACACCAAAGTTGCATAACTATACGAGAAATCTGAACTCTCTAAACCTAATCCGATTTTACGAAACTCTGCCACGCTAAGTCGAAAACGTCCAATCATAAACACGTGATTGATTTTTTCGATATACAAAGCGCACCTAGTTGGTCAAATAAAACCAGCAGTACGAAGAAACAAGAACACGAGCTCCGATGGTTAAGTCTTCTCCCCGCTCTGATACTCTCGCTGGTAATTCGTCGAAGACCGGTAGGTCAAATGATGAAGAACGAAGAATAGACGACCCCAAATCATCGATGAAGCTAAGGTATGTCCGATTCGAAAATTTTATTAGACTTCTAATATCTCGTAGATAATAAACGAAAACGTCTTGTAAACTTCCGTGAAACCTAGAGAACTTAGAATTTAGAGAATAGTCTAGCATGCTAAGTCGTAAGCGATTTTTGTCTATCTCGATTTGTTGTTTTCTAACCATTCAGGCATAACTCGCAAACCGATCCAATCTATCGTACAACCGAGAAACGATCGCCACGCATTCAAACGTACTCATTTCCTAAAAGAAAGAGGGAGCTAGAGACGCTGACGTTTTCTTAAAAACCGACTCGCTCCTAGAAGTTTTCGTATATCAGACATACTCTTTAATCGACTCGGATTGTCGATCATCCCAATCCTTCAAACGAAACTCGTCTTTCTTCTTTCGCCGAACATTTTTCCTCGCATCAAGAAAACGCTTTCTAAAATAGGCGGAAAAATATTCGGACGATGCAACGCCTCGTCGAAATCATCCCAAAAGCAAACGACAATACCGTCTAAGTGCTAAAGACTGATCCAAACTGTCTGGGAAATAATCTCGAGGAATATATAGCATCTCTCGTCGCAATCGTGCGGTTAAAAAATCTCTGCGAAACTTCAGAGCGAAACTCGATTATTTGCCGAAGTCATAAAAATCTTCTCAAACTTGATAAAACAAGTATAAGAGTCGAAATCTTTAGGCATCAAAGCATTGATCTCATTTTCCATCAAACCAAGTGAGTCACGGAATAATGTCAAGAACGTTTGCGGCGAAAGAAAGATCGAGAACACAAAGCAGCAATAGGGAACACGTCCTCCCTTCTCGCTGACTGATCCTATTGCTGATCATGTGATTCATTCCGCCCGAGAAACCCGCTAAAACATTTTGCGACTAGATCTCGGTGAAATAACTTTTGGTAAAACTCCACGAGTGACTCCAAAAAAACTATCACCGAAGAATCAAAAACTAAGCGGAAAGGTTTCTCGAAAAATCTGCGGAAACATTGTTAACCCAATGCGTCGCGTCGATTTACTAAATTCATCGCCCGTTGCTTACGCGAGAAATCCTTCGTATAGTCAGGATCATGTCATAACGAAGTAACTCTCGAAAGTAAACGTAACAGGTTTTGCGAAAAATANTTTCTCGAAAAATCTGCGGAAACATTGTTAACCCAATGCGTCGCGTCGATTTACTAAATTCATCGCCCGTTGCTTACGCGAGAAATCCTTCGTATAGTCAGGATCATGTCATAACGAAGTAACTCTCGAAAGTAAACGTAACAGGTTTTGCGAAAAATACTTTCCTTATAGCAAAAACCAAGCTATACAATCCGGCACTAGGCGGCCAATCTAAACTTTGCCTCCTCGCGACATGATCTGAAAGATCTCATTCTTTAGCCCATCGGTTCACGAGCATCCGCTCTAATTCCTCCCGTTTACATCCGAGAATGAGACCGCCCCGTAAACGACTCCGCACGGGCTCTGCATCGAGCTTCTTAGGATTTGTCTACCTCGAGTAAAAAAAAAAAATTCCATACAAAGGAAAGTTTATACGAAACTTTCATTGTATAAATCAAACCTACAATGGAAAAACGTTTTCAATAACCACGGGAATACTTGGCATATCAAGCTCGACAAACGCTACTTGGCTATTGTCCGAGAGCGCTTCACTTCAATGCCAAGTTTACAAACCGACTCGACCTTTTCGATAGCACGAAAGTGTCGTGGTCTAATCCTCTACAAAATACGACTTTGGTTGTGCGGCTGAACACAACCTTCACGCCAAGCCAATACGTTCAACGGATAATGCAAACTTGTCGAAGATCGGCTACGTTCTGTATTCTCGCGATTCACCCTACTCCCGAAGCAAGTTGCCTATAAAATCCGACGTATAAGATAACACTCGTACCAGAGCTCCTAAAGCCGTACGAATCTCGGAAGGTCAACACTTCACAAAGCACCGTAACGAAAAATCCTTCGTTTCGGGGAAACAACTTACGCGACCTCTCGGTCCTAATTGCTCTAGCACAAATTATAAAACTACCTAACATCCAAACAGGAATGTTAGTTTTAATTGCGAATATACGCAAACGAACCAAAGTGTTCCTGCAAAGCAGGGTTAAGACAAAACCCTCGCAACATTGCGCAAACGTTCCGAACACGAAACGCGGCATATAAAATAAAAACCAACTTTCGGCACTGTGAGACGTCGCAGACACCCAAAGATTAGTTTTTCGACACAAATACCTTCCTCGATAAAGTCATTTTTTTGGAAGACCTAACAGTCCGTCCGCGACTATAAAATTACGCAAAACTTCTTAACGTACGTATCCTTCGCGAAGGCCAAAACAACGTAAACATTTATCGCCTAAAAAGTTTGTTGCTGATCACAACAAACTCGCAACAGTCCTAAACAAGCTTAAGTTATCTCGCAGAGATAGCTCTCGAACACCCGACACAAGGGTAATAGCGCTATAAAAGAAATCCAAACTTTTGGTCAGCACTTCCGGGCAACTTAAAAATTGTTCCCGGTGAGATGCTCGGTTCCAACTAGACGAATCGTATAAGCCGAGAACCTATCGCGGATTCTAAATCGGTATAGAATCAGGTTAAAATCGCAACAGGCAAAACGAAAGCCGACTAGTCATCGCATAGCCTCAATTCGAAAGTAAACCTAGGTCTTGCCCTAAACCCAACACACTGGTCGCTAACGTCTCAAGGCATGAATCGAGATCCTAAAGGCATGTCTCTTCGTCTATATCTAAACGCTCATAATCTTCCCGCTACATTCATACGAATAAAAAAACGCTCTTAAAAACGAAACTGATTTTTAATAAAGCCGCAAAAGCGGCAGGGACTCGGAGCCGCACACGGCCAGTCCGTAAACTATAACGGCCACGCTCAGCCAGACCAAACGGCCTACGAGGCTAGTCTCAAGGCCGGCAAAGGTCAAGATGCCATCGACATCAATATGCTTGATAAACATATAACTAGACCGTAAGGGTCTTGCTGGGAAACAGGTCATACGAACCGTAACTCCGAAATGAACAACGAGAGGCTTGATCCCCTCAAAAGGGTACGTAGGCAGCCTTCACAAGGCGCAGCCCTAATCTTAAACGATTTCCGCTCCCTGGAGAGTGGAAAGATCACTTTCAACGGACCTTTCCGACCATTAATTCCGCCTAACTTAACTAAAACTGGTTAACCACTCGCAAGAACCTTATGCTAAAGACTCAAGATTCTTACGAGCTGGGGGGCTAACTGTTGGGGTCAAAATCGGTACGACGGAATTAATAGCCAAAACTCCCCGCAAAAATACAAAAGGAATAGTTTTATAAAACCCGAAAAGTCGTTTTATAAAACTCAAAGTCATTTATAAAACTCGCAGACCGTTTTATAAAATTCGAGAAGCCGTTTTATAAAACTCGAGAAATCATTTTATAAGACTCGAAGATCGTCTTATAAAACTCGAGAATTGTCTTATAAAACTCGAGAATCGTTTTATAAAAATCGAGAATCGTTTTATAAAACTCGAGAAATCGTTTTATAAGACTCGAAGATCGTCGTATAAAACTCGAGAATTGTCTTATAAAACTCGAGAAATCGTTTTATAAAACTCGAAAATCCGCAAAAAAACCGAAACAGCCATAAAACGCGAACTAGTCACGACTAGTTCGCCCATGGGCGAACTAAGCCGAGCCGGCTTAGTTCGCCAATGGGCAAACTAGGAGGTACTCGACTAGTTAACCTATTGGCGAACTAAGCTGGCCCAGCTTAGTTCGCCAATAGGCGAACTAAGAGGTGCTCGACTAGTTCGCCTATTGGCGAACTAAGCTGGCCCGGCTTAGTTCGCCAATAGGCAAACTAGGAGGTGCTCGACTAGTTCGCCTATTGGCGAACTAAGTTAGCCCGGCTTAGTTCGCCAATGGGCGAACTAGGAAGTGCTCGACTAGTTTGCCTGTTGGCGAACTAAGCTCGCCCGGCTTAGTTCGCCAATAGGCGAACTAGGAGGTGCTCGACTAGTTCGCCTATTGGCGAACTAAGCTGGCCCGGCTTAGTTCGCCAATGGGCGAACTAAAAGCTTTCTGGACGTCCCGAGCCTCGATCTCCCGCATTTCTGATTCGAAACTTACGTCTTTCGACACGGTCGCATTCTGAACCATGGCCGAAACATCTCCCGTTCCATCTCGATCTGAACTATCGTTTGAGTTTTACGGTAAAAACTGTAAAACTTCGCTTTCTCGATAAAAAACTCGAGGAAAATCGTATAAAACGGCGACGGTTGATGAAACACCGAACATTGCCTAAAACATACGATTTATTCGAGATTTCTCGTCGAAATCGTAAAAAACGCGTTTTTAATAAAAACGTCGAGTAAATCATAAAAAACGCGTTTTTAATTAAAAAGTCGAGTAAATCGTAAAGCCTTACGATTAGCTCGAGTAATTTATTAAAAACGACGTCAGATCAGGAAAAGATCCCGTAAAAAGTCGGAAAACGGATTTATCACAAAAACGGCCGGAAGGGCCTAAAGCGCGATAAAAACCCATCTCGCGATCTTAACGGAATCTAACCCGCAGATTTGATAACGTTTTGACGGTTTACTCGCAGAAGAAGAATAAATGTCAAGCTTGAAGATAAAAGGCAAGTTCGAAGAAAAATAGAAGATTTCCGCGGAAGAAAATGAAGGATCGAAAAAAATGGAAGATTCCCGATTTAGTCAAATCTGGGCGAAATGGAAAGACCGAATGGCCAAGGCGAGGAGTATATAAATAAGAGTTCTAGGGCAGAAGCAAGAGACACGAGTTTTTAGAGCTTTCACCACCAAACTTAGCATTTAGGCAATTTTCCGTTTTCGTTATCGAGCTGCGTCTCAACTAGGGTTTTAGTCTTAGATTGTTAGAACTAGGAATTTCGCCGACGGCTCACGCAGCTAAGGAAACTCTCGTTGTAACCGTTCTTACGCGAATTCGGAATAAGAATCCTTCTTGCTCTCATTCTCGTTTTTCTTTTTATATCTTTCAATTTATTCATATTAATCGCGTTCTTGGTTGCTTGTCATTGGCTTTCGCAGAGATCCGGTTCCTCTGGAAAATTAGGGTTTTCCTAAGTTTCCTTATTTGACGGAAATCGACAGGTGTGAATTTCGGTTCCCACACACTCCTACATCGATTAATAGTCACGTGGAAGAATCGGTCGATAGTCGTCTGGACGACGAGATCGACGAATTTCCAGAAGGTTCTATTGACAGCTAGAAAAATGATTACTACCAACCTACCATTGTAGTGGACACTGTTTCACCTTTAGATAAGATGATTCATTTACCGAGGAGTATGACGAGGAATACATGGCGGAACAAACTATTGAGTATCATGGTTTTTCTACAGAAGAAGATAGAGTTCTCCAACATTCCTATGGAAAAGAAAATGCGACATCAATCAACATAGGCTACCCATCATCGATCGACTGTATGCAGAGGGAAACTACTCAATTGGAAGTTAGACAGATGATCACTGTAAAGAAAGTTATGTAGTAGAAACCGCACTACATGAGATATGTGCAGATGAAACACAACCATCGATTGACATCACTCATGCACCATCGATCGACAATCGTTGACCACCACGATCCGATATAAGAACAAGATAATACAAATAATGATTTTCTAACACCGGATGAGTTTGGTATTTTCAGAAATCTAGACGGCTATGCACGAGCAAATGATGGATGGATTGTACAAGTATCCAAAGAGAACATTGCAGACATCCTTCAGATGGCTAATGAACCGAAGACCCTCTTCATTCAACAACACAAAGAATACCAGTAGAGAGATTTAGATGAACTGTTTGCTACAGCTTGTGGAGTAAGGACTCGTTTCGAACACCACAATCAAACACAATGATGACCATCGATTGACAAAATAGTCCCGACATCGATCGATAGGCGTCTAGAGTTTTAAAGGAGAGCTTTCAACCGTTTTGGTGTAAGGAAATTCCATTGGGGACAGAGAGATGAGTATGACATCTACAGAGATGAGAATTGACATGCACGTGGAATAAATGGCAACATCGTCCACATATCAAAATATGACATCCAAAATCTTCTGAAAAGAGCATCAATGCACAAGCCCACCAACATATATCTTCCGGAACATGCAGAGGGAGATACTCAGACCAGGAAAGAGACAGACATGTACAAAAATATGGGATTGATGAAATGGTATTTGGAATTTGTGACACTCAAGGAAGATCAGAAGATGATTTCAACATTAATCTCGATGGTGTCTACTACCCAATCAATGACAGCATCAGATGGTTGACTACATGCATGGAAGAGATGAGGCAAGACATAGCCAATATGCAGACACATCGTGTAACCGAAGAAAGACTATCATCATCGATCGACGACAACATCCCACCATCGACCGACGAAGAGCTTACACAATCAAAGAGATTGATGAGTTAGTAGAAGAAATCAACATAACTCTAGGTTCAACAGAGGACAAACTTGACAACAGATGTGATGATGCCTACTACTCATCCAACAACATCATCAACTTTTTGACTTCACGCTCAAATGACTTAAGGAAGGAAGTAGCTGCAATTCAGAGATACATAGTGAGTGGACTAGACGCTTCAACATCAATCGACAGATGCACGGCAACATCGATCGACGAGGACTCTAGAACAGTCTAAGGAAGGCTAGTAACGTAGGAGATCTTGCAAATCGCTCAATAAAAAATGGAGAGAAAATCTCAGATAACACATATGCCACACTTGTAAAGCATCAGTTCAGTATTGAGAATCTTGGAAAAAGGTTGCAAAAGATAGAGAATGCTACTGTAACAATGAATGAAAAGTGGACCAGAGAAGATGAAGAAGCTTCACTAGTACAATGTTTTAGAAGAGCAAATAATAAACAGAGACTTGTTTCCCAACAAGTAGCTGTTTTCAACCACACTAACCAATCAACCTTCGGAGTCGAGCTAACTAACTATGACAAAGCGATGAGTGGGAGTTTTTTTAGATTAGTACTTATTTCGTTTTTAATTTTTCTGTAGTTCAAAAAAAAAAATCAAGATCCAAGTAGACGATTGCTCTGGATATCGACCGACGAGATCATGTCGATATCGATCGACAATACATCACCTGCAGCGACCGATGAAAACACCATTCTATCGACCGATACCATATTCGGTCAGGTATATTGTTTTTACTTGTTAAATTGAGTCCTTATGATTTAGTTATCACCATAACTCCGACTAGATATACACTGGGGACAGTGTCATTTAAGTCTGGGGAGGAGGTTTACTGAGGAGGTTTAATGATTATTTTTCTGCAATTTTTGTTTATTATCTAACTTTAGCACCATTCTAGACTTACTAATTGCAGATAGCACTAGAGATAGTTAAGTGGATGAATCTGTCAAGTATGTCCATACTTGCTGAGAATGTTTGAAAAACCAAAGCTAACATCCAACCTAATTTGATTTAATCTGCTTGTCTTGGGGTTTGGCCTACATTGGATCGGATTCCTTCTACAAGTCTGAAAGGTAAAAGTCGATGTTATTTTGATTCCCTTCTCTCTCTCTTCAGCATCTACAAATAAAAAATTCAGATGATTCCCTGAGATGCAGAGGGATAAGTACATTACCAATGACCCCACTATTCTAATTCAAAGAACTGATCGCACATCGATGGTAACGAGGGGTATATACATTAGCGATGAACCCATTATTCGCCTACATCATTGTCAAAAGAAGAGAAAAAAAAGAAAAAGAAAAAGCTATGAGAAAAACCAATAAAATGAAGAAGATGGAATGAATCAACACCTGTCTTTGTTCATTGGCATTGAGTTATAAAAAGATTCAGAGAAGAGAGAAAAAGAGAGAACAAAGGAATCAGAGAAGACTACATGTGGGTTCAGAAACTTGCAGAGGTAAGAGTCCACATGTACTTTGATCGATACTCTCAAGCTAGAGTCTGCATTTTTATTTTATGTAAAAAAATAAAGTCAATAGAGGGGCGAGTCGAACTAGTATCTGCTAAGTTGTTGACTAGGTGAATTTGGTTGCTAAACTAAGATATGGTATAATGTATTTCTGAAATTAAGATTTCTTAGATGTGGATTTCAATATTGTAGAGTTAATGATTCTAAGTTTAAAATTCTATGAGTCCCTGTTTTTTTCAAACCTCTTTTAGAGAGACTGCCCGTTTGTTTTGCTGATGACAAGCAAAATGGTAAGCCTGAGGAAGTTAATATGCCATAGATTTTATCCACTTTTAGCCATGCTATTTTAATATCTAACTATTGTGTGTTTAGAGTCTATTTAGCATATTTATAGGTTCATGAGTGATTTGGAAGAAAGTTATGTTTTTGGAGCATTATGGATATAAAAAGAGAATTCAC